>PVHP010023129.1:0-27599 GCA_004024765.1 Zapus hudsonius
CTGGGGAAGAGCTTATAAATTTGTAGAAAATGACATAGCCTTGTCCACTTAGAGCACATAACTCAGTATAATATAAGGCTGAATGAAATAAGGACTAGAGAGGAGTAGTCATAATATGCTTTGAGTGCTCAAAGCATTTAATAAGAAGATCTGAGAATGCTTCCTATAAGATACAGCACTAGAGTTAGGCCTTTGAAGACAAGACATTTACATGCAAAGATTAGGCTGAGTGCATTTCCCAGTCAGTGGAGAGGGTGGAAGATGATAGCAGTCATTAGAATGTCTGGGGGTTGCTGGAGTAGAAATGGTCCAGTGTTGATGAGTGGGGAGTCAATCCACGGCTGGGTTTATTAGGAGACAAGGTTAGAGGCTGAATGGGCCCAGATCAAAGAGGGTCTTGATCTGGTAGACTAAGGAATTTAAAGGATTAGATCTCTATTATTCAGAACCGGTTCAAATATTATTTTCTTTGCTTTTTAAAGATAGTGTTACATGGCTTTACCTTGACTTACTTTGGAATTTTGTTCTTGGTTTCAGAGCAGTACTGTAGTGAAGTAGAAATCATTTGGAAAAGCAGTTAATGATGTCATTGTGTTGTTTAGTCATCTTTGGAATATAAGAACAATATAAGAACATTGCAGAATGTTTGGAGACAGAAGGGAGAATACATACATGTGCCCCTCCTTTCAGATAGTTATTGACATCATTATGTTCCTAAGTTAGGGGACAGTTGGGCTTTGGTTATTTCTTTTAGCTGGCACCCAATAATTTTCCCTTTAAGTTCCTTGGTTTTCTCAGATTAAAAACAAACAAACAAACAAACAAACAACTCTTAGACTGTGTTGTTGGGGTGGCTACATAAAGGTAGATCCACAGCCTGATAAATGGTAGTATTGCCCTGCCTGTGGTGATTGGTGTAGGTCTCTCTCTCTCTCTCTCTCTCTCTCTCTCTCTCTCTCTCTCTCTCTCTCTCTCTCTCGTGTGTGTGTGTGTGTGTGTGTGTGTGTGTGTGTGTGTGTGTGTGTGTTTGTGTGTGTGTATGTGTGTGTCTAAGCCAGGCCTTTGGAGTCAAAGACTCAATTCCATACCTTTCAGTGGAACATCTGAAGAGTCATGTTTTTCTATTGGAACTGCGGAGGGAATAGAACTTTAGCTTCAAGCTGCTCTAGACGGTATGCTTCCACATGGGTAAGAATGGAGCATATGGGGAGAAGGCAGGACCAGGGGCCCGAGGTACAGCAGCTATGTGATGGCCTTGCTTGAGCACCAGCCATACCAGAAGTTGGCTTTAGTGATGGTTATTTAACTTTTGTCTGCCAAGATATTAATATCTATATCTGTCTCCACCATCCATATCTATATATTTACTTTGCATTGTGTTTCTGGCACTGACAAATGCACAAGGAGAAAACTTGAGGTGTTAAGGGCTTAAACTCGGGAAGGAGGCAGTCACTAGCTGCTGAAGTGGTCTGGGAAGTCAGAATGCTGGAGATGGAATTTAGGATGAGCTTTGCAGAATGTTTAGTGTGATGGTCTGAATATAAAATGTCCACCATAGACTCATGTATCTTCAATACTTGGTACCTTGTTTCTGGTAATTTGGGAAAGTTGTGGGGTCTTTGGGAGGTAGAGCCTAGCTTGGGGAGGCATGTCACTGGGGGCAGGCTTTGCGGTAACAGAGTTCAGCTTCAAGTCCAGTACTGAGACTACTTTCTTCCTGCTGCTACGTTGGTGTGATGCCAGGCTGGCTATCTGTTCTTGCCATGCTTTCCCTGCCACAATGACACTTCCTCTTGTAACTATAAGCATAAATAAACCCTTTCCTTCCATGTGCTGCTTCTGGTTGGGTGCTTTGTCCTAGCAACAAGAAGTGCCTGCTGCATCTAGAATTGTTTCTTTGTGTTACATTCATTTCTCTCTCACTTGTGAAGGTCATGGTCTGCACTTTTCCTTACCTGGGTGAAGGAAATGGCACATCCAGGCATCCTCCAAGTCTATTTTGATGAACCGAGGTATGGTTATACCAGCTTGCAGCTGTCTGAATAGGTTGAGACATGAATGCTGATATACTTTTCTTACAGAATTTCTGGTACCCAGAAAAGGTTGAAGGATGGAGCAGCAGACCATACTGCATGCTTTGTCTCTCTCCCTTTCATCTCAACCCAGAATATTTTTGTTGATGAAATCCAGCTAAAATGAACATCAAGGTTGGCCTGAAAGGTCAGCCTGTAAGTGGTTTATAAACAGTGAAGTTGAACTAGACTTTGGACTAGACAAGTTCTTTTGAACTAGATCTAATAGATCTGTACAGAACATTTCATCCAAGAGTCAGAGAAAACTCATTATGCTTAAATTCTCCAGGAACATTATGATAAATTCCATATAGTCCTCATGTTTCACATTTGTTTTACCCTTGTTAGCAAAGACTAAATTTATTTAATTTTTGAGACAGTCTTACACTGTAGCCCAAAGGCCTCAAACTGATAGTCTTCCTACCTCAGAAAGATATAATGCCAAACTATTAATATTTCATTAATATCTACATTGTCAAAATTGGTAATAACTGTGCCAAATGGAACCATAGTCTGTTCATATGTAATTTGTAATACATTTGAATATATATTTCAGTCATTTTGTGCTTTCAAAAAGAAAAGAGAGAGAAATGAAGAAAGAAAAAAGAACTGTCATGAAGGTACTTGTGAAGTTTTAGGACTGCAAAGCAGAGCCATCTCCTGTTTCTGCCCGCTGGGTCCGTGTCAGCACTCAGGTGCTGCAGAAAAGGCACCTATGGGAGACCTTGGGGAGAAGTCTGTGGGTGGTTCTGGTGCTGGTCTTCCACCACACACCAGAAGGGTGGGCAGAAGTGAATGCAGACACACTTTCCAAGCTTGAACTCTGATGTCCTTCATGCTGCTGACTGTGGTGCCGCTGTTGCCGTGGAGCTGATTGTAATCATGATCTCGGCAGGCATATCACAGCGCCAGTTATTCTGCAGATGGTTGACACCCAAGCCAACAGAAAATGTGCATAATCCATGGCATAACAGATCCCTACCAGTGCTCCAGAGACAGCAGGACATGAACTCATGCCCAAGCATGTTAATTTCTGCAAATTCCATACTAATTAGATGGTAAAGGAGCAAAGATAAGCATTTAGATAACAATAATAATGAAGCTGACTTTATACATTGGAGCAGCTTGGCATTTGTAAATGGAATATATTTTTTTCTTTCACTTGTCCTTTGACGTAGCTCTTGGTTGCAAACTGAATGCTATGAATTAAGTAATAATCTTAGTTAAACAGAATGTCTCTCTGTGTGCTGTTTCTTTTACTCTTGTGAGAAAATTCCAGAAAAGCCAAGCACCAAGACAGTCAAGGAAGACTTGTGCACTGGGTGGAAGGTGGGGGGAGGGTGTCACAGGACTGGAAATTTTATCTTCAACCTCGGTGGACTAATCTGTATATCTTCCAACTGGCATCGGCATATTGTTTTGTGACTGATCCCATAGAAAATGATCAGTAATGTAGTAGTTTAAGCAACACGAGTTTCACATGTAATAGCTCTGTAAAGTAGAAGTCTAACATACATCCCATTGAACTAACATAAGGTGTCCGTGAGGTATATTCCATACATCAGAGAGGAATCTACCCCACCTTCTCCAGCTTTGTTACCATTGCATTCCTTGCTTCTTCCTGTTTTTGATATCTTTATCCCCCATAATTAGATACATTGTATGAGAAAATCTTATGATGGTACCCCATTTCCCTCCTCCATGTCCCCAATCCACTGGGGATCCTCCTTGGTGGGGATACTAGATCAGTCCATGGGGTAGGGGTTATGAATTACTCTAGAGGTAGCCAGTTTCATCCCCACCCCACCGCTTTGTGTGTTGTTGCTGAGGAGGGCAATGTCTCTGGATATTCTCCCCCACCATGGCTCTTACATTCTGTCCACCCCCTGAGTCATGGTGGGTGAGTTTTAAGTTTGCTTTATTGTTGAGATCTTAAGTGTCTCTGGACTTCTGCTTTGGGTCGTGTTGGGTAGCATTGGTATCTGTCTCCATTGACCTTTCCTGGGTTATCTGACTTGCTGTTTTATCCTGGAAAAGAACTATTTTAGTCTGTGAGGTCTTTAGCTAGGGCCAGGACAAATAGGTGGAGACTAGCTATGAAGTCCTGAGGTAAAACTGTTTAGGAGACTTGACCGGTTCTCTGGTTGACTGTCTAGGTGTAGGGGAACACAGAAGCAGTTTTTTTGGGTCTAGGACTGAATAATGAGTAGTGCTGGAGGCAATATGAGTTAGAGAGTGTAAAGATGGGCCCTACAGGATGAAGGAGACCAATACCTCATTAATCAAGTAGATGTCCTGAACTTGTCTGCATTCATTGGGTCCCTTCTGGATTCTAAGAACACTAATCAGGGCTGCAAACCTAGCACCAACAGGCCAAATAAGGCTCACAAGTCATGGAGATTGAATCAATAACTTTTAAACATTTTTGTTTAATTGAATATTTTTATTTAAAAATTTTTGTGTGTTCATGTGTGGGTATGTGTGGGGGCCTTGCTAAGGGACACGGAGGACATAAAGGGTTAACTAAGAGTTGAGACAGGCTGAAGCCCGGGTAGGCACTTCGTCACATTCTCTTTTGATTCTAAACCTCTGGGCTCCCTGGCAAGCCACAGTGAACCCTGTGTTCTCACCCCAGCGGTGCTGGACAATAGGTGACAGTTCCTGGTGACAGTTTCTCCCTAGCTGTCACCATGGAACAAACTCATGTCTAAGAATCAAGTACTTCCTGCCACTCAGGGCTGAGCAAGCCCCTCAACTTATGCAAACTAGGCATTCACAAGTTACTAGCCTCTGCCTATCCACTTGTGTGGAGACGTCCACAGACCACCCTGCCCCAACCAATCCCCTTGGTGTGCACCTGCCTCTAATTTCCCTGGCTTCTCCTCTCTATAAATATGACCTATCCACATACAATAATCGATACCTGCCCGTTCCACCCATGGTGGCTGTATCCCAAGAGAAAATCTCGTCTCTAGTCTACTCGTGTCCTGCCCACCCAGCTCTGCAGATGAGTGGTGGGTTGCTCGGCTCCCTCCCCCAACCCACAGCGTCCACAGAGAAAGAAACTGACAGGTCTGTTCGTGTGTATGTGTGTGTGGTGGGGGGAGGTCAGAGGACAACTTTCAGGTTGGTCCTTTTCACCTTATGTGAGGCAGGGTTTCTCTCTCTGGAATCTCACTCTGCTGTTTTTGTTGAGTTTCCCATTAAGATGGTGGACTATTAGCCATGCCAAAGCAGGCTGGGGCAGGGGTGGGGAATGACAGAAAACTGTACAATACACTCTTCTACTGAAAAATGAAGGTGTCTAAAAGTTATTAGCCTCAGCAGAGAAGCAGGAGAGACCCAGAGCTTCTACAACCACACATCCAGCCAGAATAGCTATGTGCCCAGCCCTGCCTGAGTGGGCATGAGCAGAACCACAGCAGAACTATGGGGAGAGGATTCTCCACTCACACGAGCCTCACAAAGTAAAAAAGAAAACCTCAGCAACAATACACAAAGGAAAAAACTGGCTACCTCTTGTACAATTCATAACTCCATACCCCATGGATTGATCCAGTAAGCCCACTGAGGAGGTTCCCCCAGCAGGTTGGAGACAGGGCGGAGGGAAACGTGGGTACCATCATAAGATTTGCTCATACAATGTACCTAATTATTGACAATAAATATGTTTTAAAAAAACCCGAGGAGGAAAACAGGGACCAGGCACTTTTTGTAGTGTTTACCATGAGCTTCTGGGCAGTTCCCCTGTCTCCACCTCCCATCTGGCTGTCAGAACAGGATTACAGTGCGGTTCCAGCTTTTCACTTGGGGTAGAGGGACCAAACTCAGGTACTCTGGTTTGAGTGGCATGCCCTTTATCAATTGAGCCATCTCTTCAGCCACTAATTGAACATTTTAAAATTAGGGTATTTTACAAAAAGATTTTTGGCTTCTCTTAAAGGAAAGATAGCACATAATAGGAGCACATGATAAGAGCAGGGCTGGTTTTTGCATAGCAGTAATTAGTATTATCTATTAACTGTCTTCTGTGGTGGAATATTTTTATTATTTATGTCTATTACTTGCTTATTCTCTGTTTGAGAATTGAATTTCAAGTATTGTTCTTTGTGATTTCATCCTTAACATAAAATTGATTTTTATTGTGATGACCCACAGGTCCAAGTCCCTGATTTACCAGTTAGATTTACTCAGTAACTAACTACTGGACTAGATACAGACTCCTGTGCCTTATTTTCCTGATTCAAAAACAATATGCACATTTGAGAAAACCTTCCCACTTACCACAATTATCTTTTCCCTCAAGTATGCCAGTTTTTTGAGTCTTTCAGGATTATTAGATTGCCTGTGGTTATGAAAAAATTTGAAGAGTAGCAATGGTTTTTAGGTAGTGAATTATGGATTGTTTTAATAGCCTTCCTTTTGAAAATGTATTTTCAGGTGCTGGGTTGATGGCTCAGTGATTAAAGACACTTACTTGCAAAGCCTGCTGGGTTTGATTCCCCAGTAACCATGGAAAGCTAGATGTACAAAGTGTCACATGAATCTGGAGTTTGGTTTGCAGAGGCAAGCGACCCCAGCATGCCTATACTCTCACTCTTGCAAATAAATACTATATATAAAAATGGAAATGCATTTAAAATTAAATCCAAGTGATAGTTTTACAATTTGTGAAAAATTAATAGGAGATATTTATTTTCAAAAATTTTTTGCCATTAGACTTTGTGCTATTATTACTAAAAAGAATGTTGATGAAGAATTATTCACTGCATAGTATTTCTACTCACACAATTCCCTGCCTAGCATGTTCATATTTCATATCCAAAGGGAGTAAAGATAAAATTTACTGACAAAAATAAAAACTAATGAAAATCAAGCTGCAATAAAAAGCCAGATTGCCAGTATCTAATCCAAACACTACTTTGATGAAAAGGCCAAACCATGTAATTCGCATTTGAGATTTCTATACTGTGTTACATGATGTGTCATCTGATACAATTGGAGATTTTCTGGAACCATTTTTTTGCCTTATATAGTATGTAGGTCAAATAAAGTGATATTAATTTAAATAAAAATCATAGTACACACTGAAGTGTTATAACTATAGAAAGAAACTTTGCCACAGATCAGTAGGGTTCATCCTCAAATTAAGATCCTGAAAAGGAGACAGGCAGCATTAGGAAGAGGCAAGTTAGACAGGAAGGCTCATAGATGTCAATCCTAATTCCTGTCTGCTGGGTGGAGCAAAACACCTTGCTGTCAGGTGCATGTGGAGTTCAAACCCAGCCTCTTCCGGACACTGCACCAAGGTGTGCTGGAGTTTTGTGGATTTAGCCTCAGACTCAAAATAAAAAGCCTGGCTGCTGACGAAGGCTCCTGGGTTTTTCATCTCTCAGCATCTGAGGTTTTCGCCACTGGTAAGGTTTTGTTCTTCCCAACCTGACAGAAACCTAGGGAAAGGTGAGAAGGGATTTTTTTGTTTTCCCCTAGACATCATGGACTTTACATGGACCCTTCCTTCCCATAAACCCATGAATATTTACACGGGCCCTTAGACCACGTGGGTGCATCTATTTCCCCTTCCTTGGTCCATGGACTCTCCCTGCTCCTGACTTTTGAATAAATATAATAATTTAATAATTATCCTTCTCAGTCTTATTTTAATTCTTTAAGTAAAAAAGACAAGATCTCAGGTTTGGGGTTTGTGTTTGACCCTCTCAATCCCTTTCTGAAAGGAACACAAGAAATAAAAAGTGAACCAAGAATTAGTTATACAAATTGGCCCTTACAGCTCCCCCCACTACATTACAACTTGTGGGTATATAAAATTTAACTCCAGTTTTAAAAAAAGCTCAAGAAAACATGTACAATGAGATACAATTAGTGATGAATTGCTTTCAAAGTTAGATAATTCATGTCAAATGGTCCCAATGCTAGCTTCCAAGGAGCATCGAGTTACTGCATGTTAAATAATACACCATGAACACGTTTGTTTTAGAGTCTTTTTGTATCTAAATATCAAAAAGGGGAGGGCTTCAAATACTGGGTAAGACTTGTTGCTGAGAGCCAGTTCATGCTGCTGAAAACCCATGTCAGAGGCTGAACTCAGTTGCAGGAGGGGAAAGTGGACCACAGTCGACCACAGATGTGCACTAGGAAAAAGGACATGGGAATCTAGAATCAAGATATTTCCACTATTGCTCTTCCCTGCCATTGCCCAGAGGAAAAAGCAATCAAACCATGGAATCACAGTACCATGGAGGAACTCTGCAGAGGCAGAAGACAGAGGTTCACAAACCCTGAAGACACAGCTTGGGAGAAGGCTGAGAAATCCATGATACTCATCATTTCTCCTTACAACCCTGTTTTTGCCCCAAGGAGTAAAAGACTGATGGGAAAGCACAGTGGTATGTGGAGTGGGTACAGCATGGGACTAAGTAGCATAGATTCTGGAGATAATAGCACAAGTTTGATGAGGGATTCTGAAGTGGAGAGATTCCTAACACCCACAACCCAGCCATAGCAGGGAGGAGCTCTGCAGGTCACAGGGAGTTTATGAGAGAACTTGGTGCAGTATCATTATAGATACAACTAAGCTAACACAAGGAGCCTGCCTCTCCCAAGCAAAAAGAAGCCTTGACTGGTAACATAATGCCCTTCTGTACTGGCAGTTACCTTCCTATTGCTGGGATAAAATATGCAACAAAAATCAGTTTAAGGGAGGAAGAGTTTATTTAATTTTACAGTTCCAAGTTACAGTCTATTATGGCTGGAAAGGCATGGTGGCAGGAGTGTGAAGCAGAGCTGGTCACAATTAGCCCATAGTGAAGAAGCAGAGTGATGAATGCTGGTGTTCAGCCAGCTCTCCTTTGTACACAGTCCAGGACCCTGGTCCATGAACTGGATCTCCTCATCACATTAATCTGATCAAGAACCCTCATAGACATGCCCAGAGGGTAATCTAATCTAGTTAATCCCTCACAGATGATTCTAGAGTCCTGCCAAGTTCACAATATGAACGAGCACACCTTAATTTCATTGCTCATTTGTGCTGGTCTTATTTAAGTCTTTAATTTTTAAATTATTTTGTATATATATATATATATATATATATATATATATTTAAACTTTTTTTAGTATGTATATTGGTATTGCTTGATGAGGGCACAGAGCACAAAGGGTCAAGAGGGTGTTGGAGAATGAGGTCAGAAACCCTGGCTAACTCGGTAGGCGTTTCCTTATCTCCACCCTCAACTCTGAGGCTCCTAACCCCCAAAGCAAGCCACATGGACCCAGGTTTGCACCCCAGCTGTGCCTAGAAGGTGGCAGTTCATATGCCCCCAACATCTGATAAGTGCCCAAGCTTACGTCTACATGCAAAGCAGGTATTCACAGGTTGCTGATTTCTGCCAATCCTTGTTGTTCATTTCTTTCCCTCCCTCCTCCTCAATTTCTATTTAACCCACGATGCTTTTGCAATAAAGTGGGATTATTTGCCATGCCTTTCCCCGGGGTCTCTGCCCATTACTGTGCTGTAACACATGGGGAACCGTGTTTCCCCTAGGAAGTCGTGCTTCCAGAGCTGAACACTGAATCACAGGCAATCGTCTTCCCCAGGGGACAGCATCCCAAGAGCTGTAACACTTTCACAGGTTTTCAGGCCCATGGGCATGCTTCCACAGCTGCCCGCCTCCGCAGGAGCCCCTGGAGCCGGCACTCTGAGCATGCTTGCTCCCTCCCTCTCCGAGTCCCCTCTGTGTCCGCCACCGCTGCAGCCAGGACTGCCACTGTCAGCCACCGTTAGCAGAACGCCAAAGCAGCCACCTATCTAGCCTGGGGCAAATCTCCCCAGGTGCCTCTTGAGGGCACTGGCCAGCTGCCCACCCAGCTGGTGCCCCAGCAGCCAGGCTGGACCACAGGGAGACTCAGCAGCTCAGCTCAGCCCGACACCGCCTCCCCAGACACGCTCCTGGCTCCACTCTGCCTGTCGGGCCTGCAAACGCCCCAGGCAGACTTCAAGACCAGCACCCGTTTCTTTTTTTATTAAAACAACATATGTATATTTTTGTGGTTTAAGTATCTTGTTGGAAAAGACTTTTGTTCTAATTTTCTCTAAGCACAATGTGATACTTAAATTTTATTGTCAACTTGACCTGTTTAGTAATCTTGGGTGGGTCTCTGAGGATGTTTACAGGAAGGCAACCCTCAGTAGGAGGCAGGATGCAAGGAGGCTCAAGGGAGTAAGAAATAAACATCACTTTCTGGGAGGGCAGTGCAGGAAGGACATTCCAGAGACTCAGTAAGTCACCAAGTCATTAGACCCTGCCCTAAGGCTATATAAGGGGGACGGAAATCTCTTCCCCTATTGTCTGCCTGCCTGCCTGGCTGCTGGTGCTTGTGCATCCCTTCATTGGCATTGGAACAAAGTTTTCTCAGCTTTCCACCCTGGACAGGAGACTATGGGCTCCCCAGGAAGACTTTAGGCCTTCAGTGCTCCATTGGGACTGCTGAGGCATCCAGCCACTTGAACTGAGTGACTTCCGTTCCTTGACTCTTGGGCTTGTGGACTGCTATTTGGGACTGCCATGAGCTAATCCAGTAAGTCCAATTTCTTCTGTTGTTCTGTTCCTCTAGAGACCCCTGACTAATACACCCAATATGCAAAATTTTCTCTACTGCTTTTGACACTAATGCATATACTTTGTCACTCTTACTTTATCTATTGCCCCTTTCCAATTCCCACTGTGCTTCATTACTTAAATACCGATAACTTTATCCCAGAATAAACTATAAACTACATTTTTTCCAATCTACTGGTGCCCCTAGTGACCCTGTCTTCAAACTTCATAGAGGCAGCAGCTGGAGTGCGCAGTGTCGTCCCAGCAGCTTACGGTGGAATTGCTGTCAAACCATTGAAGTTGTTACTACATGAATGTAAGTCCAAGTGAAAACAACCCGCCAGGAGAAGTCACATAAAATAAAACAAACAGACAAAAACAGTGGGGAGAAGGGGGTAAACTACAACCCAGAGAACATATACACTTCAACAAATGTGCAAAATGCAACAAAGAAACACAGAAACATGGTACACCATTCCACTGTGACACTCCTCCAAGGTGACAATTTCTACTACCAGGAAGCAAAGATTATGAGATAGGTATAGTGCTAGAGAAATATTTCAATCCTGCTTTTGGAAAGGATCATTGTTGTAGTCAGCTTTATGTCACTGGGATAAACCTTCAAACCAGTCACAGCTTATGTGAGGAAAAAGAGATTTACTTGAAACTTCACAAATCTTGCAGAGAGAAAACCACCACCAGCACCTCCAAAAGGAAGTAAGTGCTCTCCAGTTGCCAAACAGCCATAACTCCACAAAAAGCTCAGACTGCTCTCTGTGCATACCTTAGGCTGGAATTCCAGATCTGCTCCTAGTAACACCTTAGGGCTGGACCCCAGGATCTGCCCAAGGTGACATCTCCTCCAGCCAGGAGGCTGGAGACAAGTTTTTAATAAAAACTTCTGAATCTACTGGGGGACACCCATTCAAACTACCACATTCCACCTCTGGTCCCCAATAGATTCATAACCATCTCACATTGTATATTGTATTTAGTCCAAATTCAAAGGTCCTTATAGTCTTCACCAACTAAAGATTGCTCCAAACTCCCAAGCCTCATCTAAGATTTAAGACTGTCTCTTAACTGTGAGTCCTGTAAAATCAAAATAAGTTACATACTTTTAACATATAATGGCACAGAGTAAACATTTCTAACTGCTATGAGGCATAACAAGGAGACACTAGACCAATACAAACTGAACAACCATTAGGTAAACATCAAACATCTGCAGTTCAAGTCCATATCATAACCAGTGACTGACAGTCTCTGGCTTTTACAATTCTGTCCTTCCAGCTGGGCTGAGTAGCTGGGGAAAACTTTCATCCAGAGACAACAGCACTCCATGGTAGCCCTTGCACAGTCCAAAATATCTTTGGATCTCCCTTCAATTGCCTTCACTGGCCTATCAGGAACTTCATACCCTGTTCCATATACCACATCTCAGCAGTGGCTCCTGGAACCATGTGCATTTCATGACCCACACCACAAACTTTCATGCTTCCAAAATCAATACCAGGTGTGCAGGACACAACCATGTTGTTAATTCAGGGATGAAATAAATCATGACTTTGAAGAGCAGGTTCCTTTCTTTCAGCCATCTCCTTACAAAAGAGTATGCATTTCTTTTTCTATTTTTTGTTTTCAAGTTAGGGTCTTGCTGTAGCCCAGGCTGACCTGGAATTCACTATGTAGTCTCCGGGTGGCCTCAAACTCACGAAGATCCTCCTACCTCTGCCTCCTGAGTGCTGGGACTAAAGGCGTACGCCACCATACCCAGCAAGAATTTGCATTTTTACCATTCAGTCTTTCCTGAGTGGATTCATCTCAGACATCCTTTCCATTGTTTCAGTATAAAGAGGTTGAGCTACCTTATTTAAGATTGCTAGGCTATTCACAACCCCCTACCCCATGGGCTGACCCAGACTGCCCACGGAAGAGGAAATCCAACTGATCAGGGTCAGGGAATAGGGAAATAGGGGAATTGGAGACATCAACACATTATTCCCTTATTAAGTGTATATAATTATGGCTAATAAAAAATTAAACTAAAAAAAAGATTGTAATGTATTTGACAATAGCAGCTTCAGTAATCTAAAACCAATCTCTGTGCCCATAAATTTTTTGTTTGAAATTTTCCAACTTTAAATCTTAAAATTCTCAGTTACATATCTCTAGCCAAGCACATCTGCCCATTACTTAACTCCAGCCTTGATCAGACTCTCTAGGACAGCCTTTATGCCAGTAATACAGTTCTAACAAACTTCTTTGCAGTCTTTCCTTCTGCTTTGGAAGTTTATAAGGCAAGCCTCCATATATAATTCTCTTTGCACTTAGCATTTTCAAAATCTCATCAGAATAGTCTAAAAAGCTTGGCTATCACTTTGAGAGGCACCTTCAGTTGAAAGTACCAAGTTGTATCCCATTATTTCTCCAGCACACAAGTTCCAAAAGACCCAAATCCACATGGACACATTCATCACAGCAATATCGCCCTTCGTACGCCTTCTTGTACTTCTGGTAGCAATTTTAATCATAGCTTTTTATGTCACTGGGATGAACCTCAAAACCAGGCACAGCTTATGTGAGGAAGGAGGGATTTATTTGATGCTCCAAAGATCCAGAAGAGAGAGAAAACCACCACTAGTATCCCCAAAAGCAAGCAAGCACACTCCAGCAGCCAGACAGCAAGGAATTCAGGAACAGCTTAGATTGTTCCCTGCATACCTTAGGCTGGAATTCCAGATTTTCCCCAGTAACACCTTAGGGCTGGACACCTCCTCCAGCCAGGAGGCTGGAGACAAGTTTTTAATAAAACTCTTGAAACTACTGGTGGACACCTATTCAAAGTACCACAATCAGTGACCAAGGAGAGGACTCAAAATCATAAAGAATTTAACTCAGGAAAAGAAAAATGTGACATAAATTCAAGACCTAGATAAGAAAACTACCAAAGTGAGTGAAAGATATTTCCAGGCAAGTTCACATGAAGGCAACTTATGACAACTAAGCCAACACTGCAGAAAATTCTTAAAGGAATGTGTATATGAGGAAGAAAGTTTCATGGCTGAAGACACAGGAAAGAATCCATTTCACAAGAGAAACAGATGAACAGAAGAGATTTAAGAAAGAATCATATCAAACATAACACACCAGTAAACATCCGGTTCTGGCAGGAGAGGAAGAAAAGGACTACCAATCAACCAACCGGAATACCAAGCCAAACTGTCATTGGTATAACAACACCCCCTCAAGAATCTTGAATGTGAATGACCTTGACTCACCAATTAAATGTTTTAGACTAACCAACTGGATTACAAAACAAGAAACTACTATCTGTTATCTCCAAGAATTTCCCATGAACTAGAAAAGACATCTAAAAACCGAGAATCAAAGATTGGAAATCAACCTACCAAGCAATTGGAAGACGTAACAAGCTAGTGTTGTTATTCTCACATATGACAAAAGTAGACTGCATTCCAAACTAGTCGGAAGAGATAGAGAGAACTGGTACATATTATTAAAGGAAAAAATTTATCAAGAGATGATAATTGTTGTAAATGTCTATTCACTGAATCTCAGGGCCCCAACTTCATAAAACAAATGCCAGAAGGCACAAGAGGCCACAATAGTTCTGGTACAATAACAGTGGGGAACTCCAGTACCCACTTACATCTACATAGGTTTCCAAAATAAAAAATCAGCAAAGACATTGAAACTCAGAGCTAAACCATGAATCAACTTTTTCTTTTTCTTTTCGTTTTTGAAGCTGACCTGGAAATTACTGTAGCCCAGGCTGTCTTTTAACTCATGATAATCCTCCTGTCTCAGCTTCCCAAGTGCTGGAATTACAGGTGTGAGCTACCACCAGGCTCAGAAAGATAAATATCACATGTTCTTTCTCATATGTGGATCCTAGCTTCTAATTTTTACATATGAGTATTTAAGTGAGAGCTAGCCAGGTGCCCTATGTGAGAGTGTGGACATAGTTCAGGAAACTAGAAAAGTGCATATGAGAGGGAGGAAAAAGGATTTAAGAAAGAGAGCCAGAAAGGTAATTGAGCACCTGTGATCTGAAAGTGGAACTGGAAGTGCTGAGAGTGGAGAGTCCAGGGAGAGGCAGCAGGGAGACGAGGGAGAGGAGGGGATGGGGATAGAAGAACCAAACCAGACTAAGTAGGATGAAGGTTCCACAAGAAACTTACTGCTATGCTCTCTAATTTAAAAAACAACAAAGTGTGCAATTTCAGATTACTGATTGCTGCATGTTCACCAAGTCACAGTTTTGGCAGTTTCCTCTTCCTCCAACTAACTCCTCTTTCTTTCTTTCTTTCTTTCTTTCTTTCTTTCTTTCTTTCTTTCTTTCTTTCTTTCTTTCTTTCTTTCTTTCTTTCTTTCTTTCTTTCTTTCTTCCTTCCTTCCTTCCTTCCTTCTTTCTTTCTTTCTTTCTTTCTTTCTTTCTTTCTTTCTTTCTTTCTTTCTTTCTTTCTTTCTTTCTTCCTTCCTTCCTTCCTTCCTTCCTTCCTTCCTTCTTTCTTTTTTTTACTGAGATAGAGTTTATTTCATCGCCATTTCCCTGTCCCTGGTGAAAGAATGGGTTTCCTCTTTCATTGGAGAAGTTGGCCAGGTGCCTGTAGCAAATGGTTAGGTGGAAACCGCTTGAGTTGTAGTCTTCAATTTTCCTAGTTTTCATTCTATCCCTGAGAACTTTACGTTTCATTGTACCTATAAAAAAGGCAGAAAGGAAGGCGGGTAATGAGCTTGGCTGCTTCCATTCTTTACTCCTGCCACTCATGGTTTTATTTTTCAATATTTGAAAGTTCAGAAGTCTCAAAAGGGTTAGTCTATTTAGAGATTATTTTATTTTTGTATTTTGAAATAATAGACAATGTGGGCAGGTTGTAAAACTGTTTTTATAAGTTTGAGGTGTGCAGTATGTGTGTGTGTGTGTTTGTGTGTGTGTGTGTGAAAGAGAGAGAGAGAGAGGGAGAGAGAAAGGGAGAGAGGGAGAGAGTTATATATTTGAAGAGGAATCCAAACCTTATGTAGAACTGTTATTTGTGCCCTTCTTGATGACTTTTTAGGGTATTTTCTACAAACAATACAGTGTAGCCTAAAGAGATGAAAAGGACACAATTAAACATTTAATTCTTTTGTAGATTCTATATCTTTTGTAGGATATTAAGATCATTCTCAGAAGCTGTTAATTTTTTTGAGTATTATGTATTTCTTTATTACTTTGGTTATGGTGAAAATGAGGGGCACTGGAATGGGAATAAACTACCATTGTGTTTGTTATATAGCCATCCATACACATATATGTGTATACATCCATCCATCCATAATACACAAATATGTGTATACATCCATAATACACATATATGTGTATCCATCCATCCATCCATCCATACACTTATATATGTATATACATCCACCCATCCATACATTTATATGTGTATACATCCATATATCCATAATACACATATATGTGTATACATCCATCCATACACATATATGTGCATAATTCATAATGCATACATACACATATATGTGTATCCATCCATTCATCCATCCATATATATGTGTATACAGCCATACATAAACATATATGTGTATACATCCATCTATCCATATATGTGTATATAGCCATATATATATATGTCTACATCCATACATCCATGCATACACATATCATATTTTGGCTGGGAGCTTGGTAGAATGCATAAAGACTAGTATAGGGTATAGGTATAGGGGTTTTCAAAATTTCGAAGGCAGCCTCCATTTGGCTGTAGAACACAGAACTTACTTCCCTTCCCTGTTAATTTTGCACTGAAATCTACAAGGATGACATCTCCAGTTGTCAGGGCAGGAGACTTCCTCTGCCATGTGGGCTAAGTGGCTCCAGGGACAGTAGCAGATGCCATTCAGTGAGCAGGGAAGAAAAGGGAGATAAAAACTCATTCCTGTGAGTTGTCTCTGGTGGTCTCTGTGTCCCCTTGATCCCACTGATCCTCTCATCCAGCCTGCAGGCTCCAGCGTGGTGGCTGAGGATGTTTGGTTTTCCCTTCCACCATGTGTAGCTCTAGGACCATGATGCGCTCATCATCCCTTTCTCTACCCACACCTTCTTTCCTTGGTCCACAGCTGCCCCCTTTTCCTATAGACACCTCTGTTTGGATGAGCATGTTCTGAAAGACAGCATCCTCCTAGGATTATGGAGTGAGGAGGAAAAACGTCCCTCCTACTGGATCCTCGAAGACAGCGAAGGGGAGTGCTTTCATTACCCATTCTCCTATTCCAGGAATGAAGCCCTAGTATGTGGAGATACACGTGAGGATACGGCAGCATCCTTTAACCTAACATTCCTTTCCTTGTTGCCCCTCGGTTCAGGCTGGGAATATGCTGAGGGCGTCCTTTGTAGTGGAAAGTTGATGTTGCATTTTGTTTTATATCTTTCCTATTTTGCTGCTTACAGAGAAAGAAAACCCAATGTCTTGAATGAGTCTCTGGTTTTTTAATATAAAGGAGAAGCTTCTGGAATTCAGAAAACGTTCCTCCCCTCTTTAAATTTTATGATACTAATAGATAAAACTTACTACCTTCATGGCTATTATGCCTTTTATTATTTAAAATATTTTTATTTTTTCTAGGGGAAAGTAAATGAGAATGGGAGCACCAGGGCTGGAAATCACTTCTTTGTGCGTCTGGCTTCATGTGGGCTTTGGGGAATCAAACTTGGGCTGGCAGGCTTGGCCAACATCCGCCTAACCACTGAGCCATCTGCCCAGCCTCCTTTTATTACTTAAAAACAGGTACATTTGAAAGTCAGGGCTGGAAATCCAGACTGTCCAGCAGCCAGTGCTTCAGCTCTGGTGTCTGGAGATTTCAGGGGCACAAGACTGACCAAGGATAAAAAGATGTCAGTCAGTATTAAAAATGTTATTTCATTCTGTCCATATATTAGTACTTTCAAAGCCTTTGGGACGACAGCATCACAAGTTAACATTGTGTGTCAATTTGCATTTCACAATCCATTTTCTGGTGAAATAATCCCTATGATCACTCTTCAGAGTAGTTTAAGAAGTTCCCGTGTTCACACAACCCACAAGCCCACGGTGAATAGCAGCAATCCCAATGAGGAGGGCCCTCAGTGGAATGGGGGAAGGAAGAGGGGAGTGATGGTACTACACAAGATGTGTCCAGACACAGTTATTACTTAACAAAAAGAAATTCCCATGTTGTATGAGAGGATTATGACTTGGGGGGATCTCAGTGCACTTGCTGATTCTATACTGAAGCTGAGTGACTCATGCAGTGCACACTTCCTCAGAGACTCGGTTACCTTGTGTGTGTGTGTGTGTGTGTGTGTGTGTGTGTGTGTGTGTGTGTGATCTTGCACAGATTTGTCAGGGTCACTATATTTTCTGCTGAATGCTCTTCTATGGCTAGTGGACCAGTAATTTTCTTTGGCTCCTCCTGCCTGTTGTGATGTTTGCTTCTCTGTTTTTAGTATGGATGTCAACTGCTCACTCCAACTCATGTCTTTCTCGGCTACAATAAATCTAAGCTAGTTCCCTATCCCCAGTGAGCAGTCCAAATCTACAGAAGCGTGCCTCTCGCTCCCTCTGTTCCTTTGGAGTAGTGCTAATCTCTTTTACTGGATTATAATAAAAGTTCCTGAATGATTCATTGAATGGGTAGCGAATATTGCCACTTTACAAAATCCTTAATTCTAATTTCAGAACCTAATGTTGAATTTAATAGCTTTATATAGAAACCTTTATTGGTATTTTGGGGCCTGTTTATTTCAGTTTAGAATGGAGTTGAAGATTTCAATGGATGGTTTTTGCTGTTATTAGAAACATCAAGGACATGTTCACTCAGAGGGGAATGAGGTGAAATTAGGGCACATGTGCTTAAGCACTACGGAGCATTTCTTATGCAGGGGAGGTTATGCAGCACATTGGTTCCTTGGCCTCGGTTCTGGTTCTGCTCGGTATTGTCATCTCTTATGCAGTGGAAGTTATGCAGTGCATTGATTACTAGGCCTTGGTTCTGGTTCTGCTTGGTATTGTCATCTCATGCATTGGAAGTTGCATAGCACGTTAATTATTTGGCCTTGGTTCTGTTTCTGTACTCAGTCATCGATTCATCATCTGGACAATGGGGAGGGTAAAATGTGGCCTGCTTTCTCATGGGGAGGGTAAAATGTGGCCTGCTTTCTCAGATGTTTCCATATTCACTTATAACTTGAATAACATTCATTTAAGGAGCAAGGTACAAATTAATACTTAAAGCATAAAACCATAATGATGGACATCTATTGAAAATAATTATTGATACATGCTAAAACTGCATAGTTGTTAGGGACTTATGAGCCGTGAAAAATTTGGTTGAATTTAACAAAACCAAACTTTTTTTTTTCTTTATTGTCCATAATGAGTTACATTGTTTAGTGGGCCAACCATGAGTTGTTATCCCCAATTCCCCGTTGCCCCCCCTCCCCATCCCCAGTCAGCTGGATATCCTCCTCCGTGGGCCGTCTGTATCAGTCTTTGTGATAGGGGACCATGGATAGCCCAGTCTTCAGCCGGGTTCTCATGACCCAAGTGTGTTGTTACTGAGGGTTGCCAAGTCTCTGATATTCTCCCCCAAAACTTTTTTGTTAAGGAAACTTAATTAAAAGTAATTATGGGTGACCTGCAGTATTGTGCTGTGCTTCTCCAGGTTACTGCTATATTTGCCATTTTTCTTATGTTATGGGGGAACATGGAAATGACAAGATTTGACAACATTGTTTAAAGCTTGTAACTTTGCATGGTTTGTGAAATATCTTCAGCTAAAAGATATCAGGAAAAAAGAGAGTATTCAGTTACTCTTGGAGTTTCTAATGACTCCCTGTATCACAAGGCCATATTTCAAGGTCACCAGTATGGCCGAGGTCAAAGATGTGGAAGTAGAATTATCTCAGTGGACAGAATCACAGAAAGATTGCAGAATATGGATGGAGTGTTTTAACATTATGATGATTTTGTATAACAGAATTTTAGATATTCTGTATATCTATTCTGATAGACAGAACTAGATATTTCTGGCAGGAATGTTACAAATCAGAAATTGGTATCCAAAATGTAAGTAGACCTTAGAAAGATAAAACTCTGCTGAGAATAGAGGTTCAAGATTTTAGTTACTTAGTTGGCAGAATCATTTAAGTCTTATAGTGTGAGGGATTTGAAATAGACTTTGTCTGAGAAAGACACACACTGCCACTTGACATAGCTGAAGTAATGCAAAATACTTTTTTTTTTTTTTTTAGGATGCTGTGTTCTTCACTTTCTTCCTTTAGACTCTCAATATGTCTTTGTTGCCACATTGAATCTTCATGAAGGGAAAATATTTCTTTGCACATCTGTTGTATATGTATGGACATGCCAACACCTCTTACCAGTGCAAATGAAACCAGATGTTTGTGCCACTTATACATCTGGATTAAGTTAGGAATTAAACCCTGGCTGGTAGGCTTTTCAAGTACGTGTCTTCAATGACTGAACCATCTTCCAGCCTCCATGTTTCATCTTTTAATTTGTGGGACAAAATTACTGTTTATTACATACCATAATACTGTGTGTGGCAGACAATAGCAATTTGCTCAGTTGAATGACTGACTGAATCATTCGATAATTATAATGAACATACAGGAAATGTGTTGTTGCAATGCCTGGTAGTTTTATGTTTGCTGACTACTTTTTGATGGGCAGGTTCAGGGCAAAAATTGATTGGGGTGTTGGCGCTTTCAGAACTGATTTTAGGACTTGAGGTTTCAAACTGATAGTTATGGAGAAAGGGAAGTGTTGACTACTAAAAATGTACAGGTTGTAGGCACTTAAACACTTTCACAATTAACCTTTTTGTTTTTATTTTACTGACCCATTTCCCAAATGTCTCTTTGAAACCTGCTGCTCCCAAGTGGGCCAGTTTAGACAGTACCACCGTTCACTTGCCATTCTCAGGGAGTTGTGATTATCATGCATTTGAAGCCATTGATACAAAAATGAGAAGAACTTAATTACATTTTTTCTTTTTAAGAAACAGCAGCGGTCTGGGGTTGGCACAATCCAGCTGCGTCTGTCTGTCATTTGGTTGGAGTATGCTTTGGGTAGACAAGGCTTCTAGTGCTAATTATCTATTTTGAGCATAGAAACCACCTTGGTCAAAAGAAGAGTTGTAGATCAATGAATATTTTCTGTCCTTCCCCAGATGACTGCCCCATTGTGACAGTGAGCATATTATTTTAGGCAATAGGTACTGTGTTAGGTTCTTCAGAGGAACAGAACTGACAGAATATACATATAAATTATATAGTACATACATATATGTATTTTAATATATATTACAAAAGGGACTTATTAGCATGGTTTACATGATAGGGGCTGAGCAGTCCAACAAGGGCTATCTTCACGATGAAGAGGCAGAGAAGCTGGTAACTGTCCAGTCCAAGAAGCTAAATGCTTCAGCATTCCCATCTGGTGATGAAAATCTGGACGATTCAGTTCATGGTTACAGAAGCTGGAGTCTGACGCCAGTGGAGGATTGCTGCAGCAGCAGCAGGTGTACTTCTTGTGCTCAGAAAGGAAGGAAGGCAGAGCACACACTAGCTGCTTTTTCCTGTGACTTCCTTTCTGATCCAGGCCTCCCACTGGAGGGGGCAGCACACATTGAGGGGGGTCTTTCTTTCCCAGTCACTGTCCCACATGTCAGGCCTCTCTAGAAATGCTCCCACAGACACACAGGTACAGTTCAAGCCTAGATAACTTTCCAGTCACATTGAAAGCCAAGACCAGCCATCACAGGCACTAATGTTTAATACTAAGAAACTATTCAATGGTAGCAGCATGTGTAGAAAGGAAAGGCACATTGCATAAAATCTAGGAGGGAAGAGAGAGAATGGATATGAGAGAGCCTTTTGCCATTGCAAACAGTGCATCTGGCTTTACATGAGTACTGGGGAATTGAACCCAGGCTGTTAGGCTTTGCAAACAAGCAACTTTTATCATCTGGAGCCTCTCCTTAATCTTAATGGCTTTGAGAAGTGAGAATGTTGGGGGGCCTGTATATCTTGGATATGTAAGGAAACAAAAGCACATAGCAATAAACTGATTTAAATTCAAGTTCTTGGTAATAAAGCCAGAATTTGAACCTTAGGAGTGATTCTCATCTTTCTGTCTGAGGCTGCTCACATGATGGATGCATTTCAGCTTAGTCAGTGATATTCTGTGTGGGTTCCACTGGATCTTCCTTAGCCTCTGGGCCAGTGGTCCCCAAGGTTAAACTTTCTGGTTATAAGTGTGTTCCTCTCAGAGGCTACTAGAATACATCTTTGACCCCCTGTGTTCAGCCAGGAGCCCACAGTGAGGCTACAGACGGATTCATCACCACTCTGCCTTTCTACTTTGTACTCAAAGGCTTGGTCTCTGGTTCCCATTGACACTTTGATCCTGGATTCTGGTTTTGTTACTCTCACTGCCTGGATCATTGTTTCTGTGTGTCCTTTGAACTGAAATTCTTGCTCCTCATTCCTTACCCTCTCAGTATCTGTTTATTCTCCTCACGTTTGTGCTACAAGCCTGAGCTGCCTGATACCCACTTGTTCCTTCTTACCTGGACTGAACTGGTGTGGCTCTAAGCTAGGCTGCCTCTTTCATTTTGCCTGTCAGGGCCCTGAAACACCAGACTCTTTCTGACATGATGCAAATGACAGACACTACTCTTATGCATATTACCCATCCTCAAGTACATTCAGATTTAGATAAGAGTCAAAGTAATTAAGCAAATAGTGCCACCACCTTGTATTCATTTGGCATGGCATTCATTCAGGTAATTTGTTGGTATGTCAGTGATATACTTGCTAGCTTCATAAACTCACAATTGTAATCAATTAAGATGACTTATCTGATTCTCTGCTGCAGAATTATGCTCTCTACAAGATGATGAAATAAGCCAGTATTTGCCATCAAAGATTGAACATAAAATGCTTTATTTGCTGTGACTATACTTCTGAGATTTTTTTGCCTGTGTGTAGTATGCATGCATGTATGTATGTTGACACATACATACATATGAGTTCATATGCATACATGAGGAGGCCAGAGGTCAACAATGGATGTCTTACTTAATTGACTCTTTGAGGCAGGGTCTCTTACTGAACCCAGAGTTTACCAGCTGTACTACACTATGGGCCGCTCAGGTTCATTGTCTCTACCTCCAGAAAAGTAAGTCATTTAAAATGTTACCTGTATTAGTTTTTTTTATAGTAAAAGGGAATTTATTGGGGTAGCTTACGACAGTCCAAAAATAGCAATATGCAGGCCCACAGGTTAAGGAACCAGTAGTTGTTCAGTCCACGTGGCTGGAGGCCTCAGCAGTCCCAATTCGGCCCTGAAGGCTTGATGGCTCCCTGGGGAGCAGCGGCTCTTTCAGTCCATGATGTGAGGCCAGGGAACTAGGTTTGATATCTGGGAAGGGTAGTAGAGCAGGATGCGAGTGCAAGTCACGAGCAAGCACCAGCAGCTGGGGGAGGAAGGAAGAGCTCTGAATTAGTTTTTAAAAATATTATATATTTGTCAGGTGTGGGGGTGCACACCTTTAATCCCAGCACTTGGGAGGCAGAGGCAGGAGGACTGCCATGAGTTCAAGGTCACCCTGAGACTACGCAGTGAATTTCAGGTCAGCCTGGGCTAGAGTGAGAACCTACCTTGAAAAACAAAAAAAAAATTATTGATTTATTTGCAAGCAGAGAGAGACAGACAAAATAAAGAATGGGTGCACTAAGGCCCCTAACCACTGCAAACGAACTACAGATGCATGAGCCACCTTGTGCATCTGGCTTTACGTGGGTACTGGAGAATTGAACCTGGGTTGTTAGGCTTTGCGGGCAAGCATCTTAACCTCTGAACCATCTCTCCAGCCCCCTGAATTAGTTTTATGACATTCTACCATATGGATATAATATATCTTAACCATTTTAATTATTTTATTTATTTATTTTTTTAGGGTAGGGTCTCACTGTAGCCCAGGCTGACCTGAAACTCACTCTGTAGTCCCAGGCTAGCCTCAAAGTTACAGTGCTTCTTCTACCTCTGCCTCCCAACTGTTGGGATTAAAGGCATGTGCCACCACATCTGGCCCATTTTAATTATTTTCAATATTTAGACTATTTCCAAAATCTCCATATAAAAGATGGTGTTGGATACACATCTTTGTCCAAATCACTGGTTATTTTCTTAGAATTGCTATAAACAAGTTGAATTATCAATTTCATAAATTCATATATTTAAACTATCATCATACTTTCTAAATGTAAAACAGACAGATATAGACAACAATAGTACCAAAGTTTTAATAAACATTACAAACATGTTTTTACTTTTAGAAAAATTAATTTAAAATAGGTCATAGACCTGTGTGTAAAATGCAAAGCTATAAAAGTTGTTGAAGATGATATAGGAGAAGTTTAGGTTACCCTTAGTCTAGTGAAGAATTACTGGATATTAGGAGGCATAGTATATGAAAGAAATAACTGACTTTATAGTACCTCAAAATTTAACCCTCAGGTTTGGCAACCACACTGTCAAGAAAATGAAAAGATGGGGCTGAAGAGATGGCTCAGCGGTTAAGGTACTTGGCTCCAGTGCTTGAGGCTGCCAGTTCAATTCTCCAGTACCTACATAAACCAGACCCACAAGGTGGTAGCCCTGGTGTGCTCTCTCTCTCTGTATATCTCTGTTTGTAAATGAATAAATAAAATATTTAAAAAAGGAAAACATAAAAATCTTAAAAAAAGAAAATGAAAAGATGGTAAATTGAAAATTTTTGTAAAAAGTATCAATCCTTGCTTAAGAATTGTTACCTAGAGTATAGAGGGGAACTCTTAAAATGAACAACAGGAAAAGAAACAATCTAATTCAACAAGATGAAAGCTTTGAATAGAATACCCTAGTAAGACTTACAGATGGCAAACGAGAATATGAGCAAAAGAAAAAGAACACGGCAGGATTCTCAACATCATGTCATTAGGGAATTACAAACTAAAACCACATCAGATGGCAAAAGTCTAAAACACTGGTGACATCAAATGCTAGTGAGGATATGGAGCAAGAAGAATTTTTCTTAGTTGTTGTTAGAAATGCAAAACATTGATGGAAAAAGCCACTTGGGAAGGTAGTGTGGGGTTTCTTATAAAATAAAGTGTACTTTCACTGTTCCTTCTAGTACCTTCACTCCTTGGTATTTTTCCAAGTTAGTTGAAAACCCAAACCCCCCACTAAAGATATTAAATAAGCCATATGTAAACCTACTACTTGGTAAGTCAATTAAAATATAAATTCAAAATGCATGTGAATGAAGGTCCCCTACATGCGTGGATAGGCTCCTTCTAGAATCCATAGGTTGTTAAATTCCAGTGTCAGGGATAAGATACCTCCCAATGAGTTGTTGGCCAGGGAGGCTACAGAGGCTCCTGAAACAATATTTCCATTTCTCTTGGTTTGCCCACTAAAACTAAAGTCCCTATTCCTGAAGACACTATGCTTCAGTTGCAGGGTGTAAAGAAACTATAAGGAAACTGAGCTAGAAGCTTCCTCCTTGCTAATTAGCTACTTTGTACCATAAGTCATTAGACAAGCTACAGTCCTACCCAGCTGTGGACTATAAAACTGACCTGCCAGGCAAAATATGGTGCAGTAGTGGCATGAACGTTATGGGAGTAACCAAACACTTTCTGAATGGATTAGTGACATGCTCCATGGGGGGTGGGGGCTGGCGGGGGGGGGGAGTTCACGACTATGATGGTAAACCTGGCAAAACTTTATGACTATGGACATGAGCCTTGAGGGAGGGTTGTGGGAACCTTCTACTGTTGTTACTCTAAACAGACAGCATGTTGAATGGCCTTCTAAATAATATCTATATTTGTTCCCATAAATTAGTACTACTGGAAGCCTCAATCAGAGAAGGTTAATGTAGAGATGCATAGTTGATAAAATTGCTGAAAATAAGTGATCATTGTGTTCAGATTCAAACAGGACATCTAAGCCATCCTCTCAAAAACTCAGGAAACCTTGTGAAGAGAGGACATAAAGAATGGAGGATTAAGATAATCACGAAGAGGGCTGTGAAATGCTATGTTCTAGATACGACTGGTGAATTCACAACATCTGTGTCTTTTGCACAAGACTGAGCCTATCACCATGGAATGGGGGGAGGGCTGTAAGACTTCACACTTCTTAGAGTAACTAACAGCAAGTCATGGTTACTGGGAGAGAGAAGTCAGGTTCATCAGTAATGTAACTACTGGTAAGTTGCCAATTCTGCAGTAAATAACCTTCCACACATAATTGTGCAAGCAACCCAAACTTAACGAGTTAAAAAAAAGGCATAAAAGTAAGATGTGTATTAATGGGGAGAAAAGAGGTGTTAAGTGAAGGGGAGGGGTAATCGAGGGTGATTGGGGGAATAAGATCAAATTATGTACATGAATGAAAAATGTCAAAAAAGCAAAAAATAAATAAAAAAACTTTGAAAGCAACCAAGTTTTCTTTACTGAGTGCATAAAGTGTAATATGTCATGTTGTTGAGTGTTATTTTGCCATGTAAAGAAATGCGCTATTATGCTGTGAAAGGCATGCAGGAGCTTTGAATGCATAGGATGAGGTGAAAGAAACCAATCTGAAAAGGCTGCATCTGCATACTGCTTGATTCCAGCTGCATGTCATTCCAGCAAGCGCACAATTATAGAAACTTGTGATCCCTGGATTGGAGGGGCTGTGATGGGATTAAGTAGAACACAGAGGATCTTTTAGAGCTGCTAAACTATTCTGCATGATACCATAATTGTAGATGTATGTGATTATTCAATTGTCAGATGCCTAGAATGGACAACAACAAGAGTGAACCCGAATGTAAATGATAGACTTTAGGTGAAGATGAGGTACCCATGTTGGTTCATTGTTGCACATGAACGAACTTTGGTACAGGAAGTGTACAGTGGTGGAGGCTTTGTATGTAGGGAGACAATAGGGCATTTGGGAACTAGGCTTTCTGCACAGTTTCTCCATGAACTTAAAGCTGCTCTAGAAGAGTCTTTTTTCCCCTTTCTTTCTTTTTTTATTATTATTTTTAATTTATTGTCCATAATGAGTTACAACATTTAGTGGGCAAACAATGAGTTGTTATCCCCAATTCCCCACTGCCCTCCCCTCCCCCCTCCACTGGATAACCTCCTCCATGGGTCGTCTGGATCAGTCCTTGTGACAGGGGACCATGGATAGCCTAGTAATCAGCCAGGTTCTCCTGTCCGTACCTCTGGATAGTCTCCCCCACCACGGCTCTCACAATCTTTCCGCCACCTCTTTCGCAAAGTTCCGAGTCGTGGTGGATGAGTAATAAGTTTGCTTTAAGGTTGTGAGTTTAGGGGTCTTTGTGTCGAAAATCGTTGGTTTCTGTTCCACTGGCTTATCCTGTGTTGATTTAATGGCTGTGGCTGTGGGCCCCTTGTTCATCCCGTCATTCTCTGCGGGGTTCCATTTGGATCCTCCACGATATGACTGTGGTGGCTCCTCTCTTGCCAGAATCTCAGCTATAGGCCTACTGTCGGTTGGTAGGGTTAGATGGGCCCCAGCTCTCTCGCTGCATCCTGAAAAATACAAACACAATCTTCATCGGAGAGTGAGATCAGTGTAGGTTAACAAATATACACAATTCTGGATTACCTAGATTCTATTTTTAGTAGTCTCCCTGTCACTTGCTCCCATAGTGCATCTTGTTTTGGGAGCCCAAAAGTACGGGATCCGGTGCCTATCGCCCTGAATCCCTAGTTCCAAACAAGGGGTCCCCCTCACTGAGTGGAAAATTGGTC
>PVHP010023130.1:0-27779 GCA_004024765.1 Zapus hudsonius
CAGCATGCACACATGCCGAGCTGTGACCCAGGTTTCCAGCACAGCGGCAGAAGCCTGGTTATGATCACAGTGGCTGTGCTCTGAAGAGCGCCCAAGATTCTCTTGCTTGGTGACATTGAGGATTTATTTCCCCACCAACTAAAAAATGTCTGACTTCTACAAATGGTGCTGGTTTAGCCAAGGCCAGCTCACTGCACACTAAATTATTAATGGGGTTGTTTATTCCCACTACCTCACACCCTAGCGTCGACATGGAGATGCCCATTATTCTATGGATTCTGTCCACACGCTCTGCTCAATGAAATGAATATGTATTGTTTCCTCCTCTCACCATTTTGTGAAATCTCAGTGTTAGTGGATTCAGACAGTTCCCACCATAACTGTGCTTGGAATAGCATCCCATGACAACACTTCCAGAATATTTTTGATAGGATTTCAAAAATGCCCACTGCATGCCAACATTCTGGAAACCTTTTGTAAAGAGGGTGTGGGCACAGGGAAGATATTGTCTTTATAGTCTGGCCAAAGCAAAATCATGATGTATATTTTAAAATATGAGTGGATTTCTTCCTGGATTTAGTCATCTTCCAAACACATGCCATATTGCATGGTAGTTTTATAATTAATCGATCAGATGTAATTTTTAGGAAAATTCCATTTGTAGCAAATGCTATGCTCTCCTTTCATGGAACCAAAGCAATCCTTGTACTATGGAGCCTCTTGTTGAATTTCTAGTGTGCTATACCAGATAATCTCTTTGTTTTTAACCACGTAGCCATTTCCCTGATGGTTCCCTGCTATGTAATATTCCTTTTCTGATACTATCAAATCCCCCATGTGCTTTTTTTTTCCCCTGAATTTTTTTCCCTGAATTTTTAAAAAAACAAAAAATCCAGGGATGGTGAGTCACACCTATAACCCCAGATCTCCAGAGGCTGGACAGTGGGCCTGCCCAAAATCAAGGTACGCTGGGCCTACAGCAAAATTCAGGCCAGCCTAGACTACATGGTGAGACCCTATCTCAAAAAAAAAAAAATCATGAAAAGCAATAAAGCTAGAAATATATGAGATCAAACAACAGCAACACAATTGATTCTGTGATTTCAGATTAATAAAATTTTCTTTTGGGCACCAAAATTCTATAGATCAAACCTATTAATATTAAGATTCAAATTGACCTATTTCTAAAATTAAGTTTTTCTTGTGAATTTTTTGTGTATGTGATATCTCAAATGTTTCCACATTAAGTCTTGTTTTAAAGAATAACTCCCCTTCTCATCTATGAATTACCAAGAGAGTTGTCAAAGAGTTCTAAGCAGAAAAAAATGCACTTTGTAAAATAAACACAGAAATTCCAACAAAACTTATTCCTTCAATAATTACTTTTACTGAACAAGCTGTTTTTCAACGTCTATTATGTGCAAATTCTATAGGAGAAAATAGCAGCTAGCATTTTATTGGAAAGCATTTTGATTCATCAAGGAAAAATTTTATGAATTGGAAACCAGTTGCAAATCATTAGCTATTTACCAAAGTCAACATAGTGTCAGAACTCAGATTTGATTCCTGGTATGTTTCTGAGAGAATATGATGCGGATGCATCTTCTACAGGTGTGAGATTCTCAAAACAGGACACATGGCAAGAGTCTGGAGGTGCAAAGACAACCCCAGAGAAAGCTCTCAAGGGCTCCTAAAGCCCATCATACGAGCTCATGGCCTCGACTCTTCCACTGGCACCATGGCCGGCTGGTCTTTCTCCTGTGGACTCCATCTGTCATTTGCTGTTAGCTACAGGCCATGCTGCAGGAGAAGTGCACACTGTCCACACTAGAATCCCAGTGTGCGGTGAGCTCCAGGGAACAGGAAAACCACGGCCCTGGAGCGTTTGGCGTTTATGCTTACCGACTGCTTCGGGCATGACTGGCAGTGCCACTTAAATATTTTTCTTTTCCCCTTCCTTCTCTCCTCCCTCCACCTCATCAATGAAACACGCTCTAACATATCTCAACAATATTTCTTTCAAACACCTGCTTACTTAGGCTGCTCACGAACTCAAAAAGGCCTGTCATTAGTTCAAATTGACACAGAGTAAACCTATGTCCAAGATGATTGACAGCTTCAGCCGTCCAGCCTTCTTCTCTGAGTCACTTACCAGCTGCTTCGACAGCTGACTCCCAAGGTCCCTCATGCCCATGGTGAACTGTGTCCTGTACTCAAATCCTTTCCCAAATTCAATGAAGAGAAGATCAGCCAGGTCGCTGGACTGGGCAGCTCCATCCAGAGCGACGGTTATGAGGGCATTCAGGCCTGTTCAGCACAGAGTACAGCTCCCCAGGTGGGGGGGCGGGTGGGCTTGGGTTACTTCATCCTCACATTGAAGTGTGCCTTTCATTCTCAGTAAACAGTTGCATTCTACTGCCCACCTCCCCCAACCCCAGGATGGAAAGCTAGTAATTGACATGCTTATAGTCAATGAAGTAGACTGGAGAAGTGGGGAAGGGGATGGTTGTACGAGAACGTTCAGTATTCTGATGATCTGAAAAGGCACACACAGCTTGCTAGAGCACAGAGGGGTGCACATGCCAAGAAAGCACGTGTCTGCATTTTTGGCCCTAAGTGGGGATCTCGAGGCTGCTGGCTCACTGTTACCTTCTTAGACACGCACTATCTCTTGGGCCATGTGCCCACATTGACTAATATCTTTCAATAAGGTACAGAATTTGCATGGGAAAATGACCCATTAAAAGCAGAATCTAAGGAACCATCCCATATCTACTGAACTAGAATCTCTATTTCAACAAAACCCCCAAATATAGCATTTATTTGCCTAGCATGGGTGAGGTCCCAAATTCATAGCACTGGAAAAAAAACAGAAATAGGTAATTTATCTGCAGGTTAAGGCTTGAAAGGACCTCCTAAGGAACTGTTACTCCAGTTGAACCCGTAAATAGAAACAAATGAAAAATTGCCATTGAGAGCTTGGCTCACGGGACTTAGAATTCTATGGATAAGAAAGCTTCAGAGCCAGGTGTGGTGGCGCACACCTTTGATCCCTGCACTTGGGAGGCAGAGGTAGGAGGATCACAATGAGTTCAAGGCCACCCTGAGACTACATAGTGAATCCCAGGTCAGCCTGGGCTAGAGTGAGACCCTACCTTGAACAAAAAAGGAAAGCTTCAAAGAAAAGTTTCATGGGCTAGCATAGGGTGACCAGTGATTTCTCTTGCAAAATACGAATATTAAGCAGACCTGGAGATCATTGTGGTGGAGGTAGCCTAGCAACAACTCTGTTACCATTCTTTAATAACTGTATTGCCTTGAAGATGGTTAAATAATCGATAGGCATTCTCTTTGTAAAATACAAACATGGTCCTATAGGTACTCAGATATAATTATAACTCCTTTTTAAAGACAAGAAAACTGAGGCTTAAAGAATCTAAATGTTTGGTCATTTGGCATTTTTTATATTTTCACTCAGAATGTTTAATTCAAAGCCTTATTCTCAAGGACACTAAAAATGTACAAGAATACAATCATTGAATAAAGGGCAAGTCTAAAATTTCTCATTCTATGAATGAGCAAAGAATTATTTGGATGATATCAAGAAATGTTCCAGGGGAGTAGAGAGATGGCTCAGCAGTTAAGGCACTTGCCTCCAAAGCCTATTGACCTGGGTTTTATTCCCCAGTACCCACAAAAAGCCAGAAGCACAAAGTGGTACATGTATCTGGAATTCATTTGCAGCAGCTGGTGGCCTTGGCATGCCCATCCTCCCTCCCTCTCTCTCTGCTTGCAAATAAATAAAAATTTGTTTTTTAAAAAATAAATGTTCCAGGACTACTTTTCTGAGTCTTAAGAAACCGTGTGTGTGTGTGTGTGTGTGTGTGTGTGTGTGTGTGTGTGTGTGTGTGTATGTGTGTTGTGTGGTTGCCTGTGAGGATGTGTGGAGGACAGAGGAAAATGAGAGGTATTCTATGACGCTTCGACCTCGGTCCCCTGAGACTGGAGATCTGCCCTACTTCGCAGTGAATCCAGCAATCTTCCTGTTTCCACCTCTCTCAGTGCTGGGGTTATCCGCATGCGTAACAATGCCCAGAGCTACATGGATGCCCAGCTACATGGGTGCTGGGGATTGAACTCAAGTCCTCATGCATGCATAGTAAGCATTCTTACTAAGACATCTCCCTAGCCTCAGCACATCTTCATGTGTAAGTTGATACAATGTGGCTTTTGAATGAAGTGAGGCAGAGCTAAAGAAGAGGATGATGGGAATAAAGGTTCAAGGCACATTGGAATGGCTCAGTCAGGAGGTGGGGCAGACAGAGTGGATGGCTGAGAAACAGAATAGAGAAAGTATCATTAAAGTCGGGTGACCAACTGGCTCTTGCTGGCTGGGCTTTTCCTGGTTTTAGCACTGCAAATCTCTGGCCTGTCCCTAGCAATAGCTGGTCACCTTTTTGAAATAAGAATGAGGAGAGAGAAGAAAGTTTGCAGGGTGGCTAGGAGAGCAAGGCCATGAACCGGAATAGGAGATTAATGATTTAGAGAAGGCCTGCTTTTGAGGGGGAAAATCTCACATCTGCTTTTTCTTATAAGCTTCGGGAAATGTAAAAATTTGAGAGTTACAAGAGCCATGGATTGTTGACTTGTGGGAAATATGCATATAAGTAGTATTTATAACTGCTTTTCTCAGAATGGGGGACTCCAATCCTGCTCCTTTCAGACTCATCCAAATAGTGTCATACAATCTTCAATATAATGCTGAAAATGAACAAAGGAAGACAATTCAAAACCTGAGAGGATGAAATACCACCACAGGAATTCTAGGGTATGTTTTTTTTTTCAAAACTAACTCAAAGTCTAGCCCATATGTATAAATCATAAAGCTACAGTGGTCATCAAGCATCCTAGTCTCTTGGTGTTTGTATGTAAAGCTATGGAGTCTCCAATTAAGGCAGCTTTCTAGATAACAGATTATGGGTCTCATCTATAGAAGTCATGTATGTTTAAATATGGGAAGAACAGAGATATCAGTTGTCCATATTGGGAGCCACATGACACATTGCAGAGTTTATCATGACCATCTCTTCTCTGCCTCTCTTTCAAAGACAATGAATCTGGGAGTGGAGAGATGGCTTGGTGGTTAAGGCACTAGCCTGTAAAGCCTAATGATCCAGGTTTGATTCCCCAGTACCCATGTAAAGCCAGATGCACAAAGTGATGCATGCATCTGGAGTTTCTTGTTGTCTGGTGTGCTCATATTTATTCATTCTCTATCTCTCTCTTTTATCTATTTCTCTTTGCTTGCAAATAAATATATTTTTTTAAAGATGGCAAATTTCAGGGCAGTCCTAAGTAAATCTAGTTCTTGGAGCCGATTCTCATCCACTGCCCAGGGGTGGGGTACAGAGAACTTTCCAGGGGAGAGGGTTCCCACTGGTGAAGTGAGATTCTTGAGGGAATGAGGGAAGCTGGGAGTCCTGAGATGTCAGCACTCACAGACGCGAGCAGACCAGTGATTAGTTGTGCCAGCAAACGGGAGCCTGATTCTACTCGACTCCAGTCGAACACATGGATGCGTTTTACCTCCCCTGACCCAGGTCTTAATAGGATCTGATAATAAGGCAGACTGACCATTGGTTCTAAAAGCCAAAAGCCTGGTCCCAGAGCTTTAAAACCTGAGGCCTGAAAGAAGGAACCAATTACAAAGCCCCAAAGCATAAGTAAGCATGTCCCGTGATGCTTGCAACTCTGGAAGCTTATGGTGTCAGGAGAAAATGGTCAGTGCTCATGTTCCCTGGCCAAGGAGAAGCATTCTGTTCACTCGATTCATCGAAGTAGACATGTTAGATAACGTGAGACCTCTGGAGAGGTCCGGAGAAGAAACATTCATATAAGTCATAGGACAGGAGTCTGTATCCAATGCTACTTTACACACATAGACCAAGAACAAGACAGATGTCAGACTGATCCTAGAGGTCATCAGTCTACTGAGCCCATACAGAGTGGAGAGACTGTCTAAGGCAGGGTCACATGAGTGCCCAGGAAGGAAAGGGTGAGCTCATTAACAAACAGCTAGGCATGGTGGCTCATGCCTGTAAGTCCATCACTTGGGACACTGAAGCAAGAGAATTGCTGTGAGTTTGAGGCCAGCCTGGGCTACAGTCAAGTATTCCAACCTTGTGACATTGTAACGTGACACTTATCTATGAAATTCATGCTCAGACATGGAGGAAACTCAAAACTCAAAGTAAGCTGTTGATAGTTCAACACTAAATGAGACATCTCTACCACCGTCTCCAACACTCAGGAAAGAGGGGGCAGAAAGAATGTAAGAGCCAGAGTGGGAAGGGGTACTTTGGGGCACTGTTCTCTAGACATGAGCTGCTGGTGCATTCATGACCCCACCGTGGTTGTCATTACCCCCACAAGACTTACCTCCCTTTCAGCTATCAACATTTTCACATGCAGGAGGACAAAAGGAATGACACATAAGAATGCAGGAAGGACTCATTGGAAAGAGGAGGGTGCTCAGTGGAACGGGGGTGAGAATATGATCAAACTACAGGGTGTTCAGGAATTAAAGTTCTCAAAAATGCTTTTAAAATCAATGTTCATGCTTAAGAACCATGCAATGTAATTCCAAAAATGGAAATCACCAAGCTGCTCAAAATGCTTTAAGTAAGTTTACAATTTTGCTTTGGGTTCCATCCCAGCTAGTGTGGACTGCATAGAGTGTGCACAGCCCAGGAGCCATGAGCTGACTGCGCCTGGTGGACTCACCTGGGCTACAGAGACCCTGTCTCCAAAAAGAAAAACCAAATAGACAGTTAATAAGTGCCCCATTCCCGCCTTCATGTTCACTACCTTCTTTTCTGAGGTCATCAGACTTTTGTTCAAGTTTTTCAATATCATCATCCAGTCCATCGGAAAATAAAAGGACCACCTAGGAAAGTTTTCAAAAGAGAAAAGAAAATGAGTAAAAAGAAATTCACTGAAAACCAGACCAACAAACAAAAGGGAGCCATGTTACCTTCCCTCGAGCAGCTGACTTATTCTGAAATGTATCCCACAGAGAACTCAGCAGGTTGGTGTTCAGGAGAGCTGGGCCACTAACCATCAGGCCCTTCACGCTGCTCAGTATGTTTTCGCTGTAGATCTCGAACTTGGGAGAGTATTTTTCCAGGGCATTGGTCACTTGAAAAGCCATGCTGACCTGCGTCTCTGTGCCCACCTCACAGCTTACCCCATTGAGGGAGCTGATGGCACGTAAGATGTCTTGAAGGTGGGCTTCCATCCCAGGCTGGCCCTCGAGCAACATCTGCCCTTTGCGCTGGCTTGAGACATCAAGTCCAACCACCACGTCCACGAAACAATCTAGGATTGAAGGGAAAAGCACTTCTTGTTAAATTAAGAACACCTTTACATGACTCTGCTGCCTTGTGTGATTCTAGAGACTCGGAATTCTTGTTTCCATTCCAGTTACAAAGAGGAAAAACAAGGAAGGGTGTGGGCCATGGAAGAGACTGAGATTCATTTATAACCTGCAAAAGCATAGATGTATTTTTTTTCAGCTGGTATAAAATCTGTAACAAGTAAAATCTATAACAAGTAAAGCTAAGAGACTTTTATTGTAGCCATTTAAAAATACATTTAAATATGCAGGACCACTGAAATATCTCTAAAGTACATTGTAGGAATGTTAATAGCCTAAAATATGAAATTCATATCATGCTATTTAACAATTGAGGTCATTTGACAGACACTAAATTTGAATTAGAAGGGTAAGTAAAAACATTTAAACAAAGAAAGTCATTTAGAGCAAAAAAGTAGAAAGGATCGGCTTTGATCATTTATCTTTCTAAAAGAAAAAGATTATTTTATCATTTCTCTTTATAAAAAGGGTCTCTAACTCCTCTTAATAATTATAAAATTTTATTTGTATATGTGTGTGAAGTTACCTTATATGTATGTATGTATAGGTTTGTGTGTGTATGTGTGTATGTGAGAGAGAGAACACGCATGTGCAAGCCAGAGGACAGCCTCAAGCGGTACTCTTCAAGGACCATTCACCTTCTATGAGATAAGGTCTCTCATTTGCCCGTTGCTTCTCTGATTAGATTAGCTGGCCAGCAGGCCCATGGGATTGGCCCATCGCTGCCTCTCCACACTTGGCTTTTCACATGGGTTATGGGAACTGAACTTGGATCCTCATACATGGAAGCAGGCACTTTACTGACTGAGATATCTATCTCCCAGGCCTAACTTTCACCTATAGTGGTAGTGGATGTCCAAAACAATAATCCTTGAGATCTTGCGTAAAGTCCTACAGAAAGCTGGCAACCCAATTACCCAAATCAGCCATGTCCAAGACTGCACTGCCTTCAGGAGTTAGACACTCAGGAAGCTCTGGAATTGGGAAGTGCCACTGGGCACTGTTATTAGAGAAGCCTTGTTGCATTTAACAGTTTTTGCTCTAAGTTTATTAACACCGGGGAAATTTAATCACTGCAGACATTTGGATGGCAGATATTAGAGGAAGCCAAAATCATATGTCACATGTACTCTTCTCCCAACAATGTCCAAATTGGCTCAACACACTGCAACCTCTCCCAGCAAACTCAACACAGATAGCTCGCTTGGAAAAGGAGGAACAGTTTTTAATTTGCTTTGCTTAAATCAGCAGTTTTTCCAGATTTCCAGACCTTTTTTTTTCTTTTCTTTTTTCTTTTTTTTTTGGTATGGTCTGTCTACATTACTTCCCAGACACACTAATCCATTGGATAGTTGTCAATTTCAAGTCTTTGAAACCAAAATGTCAAGTTCAATTCTACAAACAAAAGCTAGTAACTAGATTCAGCTTCTGAGAAAAGATCTGAGTGAGAGAAAATGGAAGCCTTATTTGATAATATTCACCAAAAGAGTTAAAGGAAATCAAAGTTATCAAAAAGTTTAGGAGGTGGGTGTTCTCACTTCAGTGAATTTTACTGGAAATTGTCTTCTTGGAGATTCAGAAAGTGAGATGAAGAGAAAGAAGGTATTAAAAAGGAAGCTTTAGAACATGTCCTTTCCAAAATTTCTTTTGAATCTATATCTTCTGTCTGTCTTGAGATTGAAACCTTCACTCATGGATAAACATTGTTTTAACCTCTGAACAGAAAGCCAGTCAGTAACAAAGATATATTGCCGCCTTCAAGAAAAGCAGACTCTTCAGAAAAACCAACACCAGCAGGGACATCAAAGTGATATTGGTCCTGGGAATTGCTCTCTATAGAAATTGTACATATACATTTTTATAACTAAAGATGGAGATGTGCCCTTCATCCGGAACCCTGGGAATTCTGGGGATACTGGAGCCCTCCTGAAGAGGCTATGCTTTAATGTCAATCTGCCAGTGGTGGTGTAGATGAACTGGAAGTGGGGATGGTTCAGGATGCAAGCTAGGAAGAAGGTTAACATTGACTCCCAAAGAGAAATGATGAACTAAATAAGGTAGGAGGAATGAGAATAGGAAAGAGGCAACCAAAGCAAAGAAAACTGAGAAGGTAGCCACAGGATGGACTGCATACAGAGTGACAAGAAGAAGAGGAACTCAGCCTTTTGCCTTATGCTCCCAACAGTAATGTGGAAGATAGGGCGGGGTTTGTGGTCAGGGTGGGGGTTTCCATTTGGCCGTGATTCTGGTACAAATCTTTTATCCTCTCTGAAGATTAATTTTCTGGATCATAAAAATAAGGGGATTATGTATCTAAAATACAAAAAAATAGTGAAAAAATTAATTAGACAATAATGCTTCCTTGCCAGGCCCCAAGGCTAATTCTAAGTGTCCTATTCTTCATTGGACTTGATGATGGCAGAATCTCATTGTTTCTTAACCGGGGCTGGGAAAATGGCTCAGTTGGTAAAAGCACTTACCAGGTCAAGCAGAAGGGCCTAAGTTCAGATCCCTGGCGCCCACAACATGTTAGGTGTGGTGGTGAACATACCAATGCTTGAGAGCAGAGACAGAAGGCTCAGCAAGCTCTGGCCTCAGAAAGAGACCCTGTCTCAGTAAATAAGATAGAGGCAGTGGAAGGAGATACCCAATGTGGACCTTTGGCCTCCACACACATGGGCCTGCTCGCAGACATGACCCCGCACACCTGTGAACATGCATACACATTCATGCACACCACATATATATATATATATATATATATATATATATATATATATATATATATATATATATGTACACACACACATATATATGCAAAAAGATACCTTTGAAAGGCTGGGATAAATTCATAAGACTATGATCCTTAAGAAAATAAATGGGGAAAGTGTGCCTATTGGCAGCTGTCAGCTGGGATGAGAGAGAAATTTGTATGGGGCTTTTGAAATAAAGTATCTGAGACAAAAATTAAGAATTACTTTTTAAAAAGAATTGTAGTCTAGCAAATATCCTAGTATTCTAGGAGACTGTTTGGAACTCAGAACTTAGGCGTCTGTGCCTAGGAGGGCCCCAGCTGCCACCATCGCTTGCTCTTGGAGCACCACACGGGTGAGACCAGGCTTCAACACGGTGTCCGCCAGACAAGGGCTGGCGGTAGCACAAGTAGCACAGTAGCGGCTGTGCTACTGGACTGGGCTATGGATGGACACCCTCTGGGGCCTGTATCTCACTTCCCTGCAGCTTCTTGAAGGGCTGAACAATACAGTTCAGTGTGGTGTGGGAGGGCTGACTGTGGAGAGGAAGAAGACAGTAGGGATGGGGAGATGCATCTCCACTCCCTCTGCTGGACTGGCATCCATAATGGTCCTATCTGGACTTCTTGGTGATATTCTGTTTGAGCAATGGACCAGTTGTTCTTTAAAAACCCTGGCTCAAGTCAGGCGTGATGACATAAATCTGTAATCCCAGAGCTCAGGAAGCTGAGGTAGGAGGATTATCAATTATGAATTCAAAGGAAGTCTTGCTGGACAGTGAAAATCTGACTCTCCCCCCTCCACCTCCAAAGTTATGGCTGGTTGGCAACATGCTACCTGGTATTTACTCTCCTTCCTCTCCCGTATCTCTTCCGCTCACCCTGCTCTATTTCACGGAATTTCGAATAATACATTAGCACATCAGCTTTGCTTTGACCTGTTTCTAGAGAACTCCATCAAGCCAGGAGCATAAAGTGTGCCTCATCTAGTAAAGTTGGAAACAGCTGTCTCTTTTTCCTTATTTTTCTCACATTCCCTGAATCGAATCCTGAAGTTGTCTCTTACCTCATTCTATTTAATTCAACCTTCTGCTTAATCTCCCTTTGGAATCATCTAGTTTTGATGGCATGCAGAAAATAAGGATTTCTGAATCTCTGGCTTCATTCCCTAAAGACAGGACTTCCCATCCTGAAAATTGGCCTGTGACTTTGTGGACAGAGTGGCCAGGATCGAACAAAAATAGCTTGAAGGTTAAAAAATAAAGTGCAGCCTTTGGAGTTCAGTTGTTTAGAATTTGGCATTAGTTGGGACATTAAATTTGACTAGGGTTCTGAAGTGTTCCTAAAATGTTTATGTTCCTAAACCAAGAGTCTCTTGGTAAATCTCCCTCCTGCATACTCACTCCATTGCTCCATGTTTTGATTTACTGATGACTCTGAGGTACCCTCTGCAACATGCTTTTTACCATGCAGTGCCCATCATCATCTCAGTTGTCCTTAGAAAATATGGAAAAAGGAGAAATCCACAGAATTAGCTATGATTCAGACATGCTTATCCAAGGTCTCAAGGCTATGACTGAATTTCACACCAAGGATTCCAACCCAGGCTTGGTTGGAGTCCATTTATTGGGCTACCTTATTTGATCACTTCCTAATGGTGGTAGGTCATGCAAGTTACTAGCTCTACCAGACATATCGTTGAAAGTGGAAGCTTATCAGCAAGTGGTTCCCTGAGGGAGATGTGGCTTGTGTGCAAGTGGTTTCAAGAATATGAATTCAGAATGTCTTCATAATCCCCAGCTAATAAGTGGTGAAAGAACATTGAGACACAGTTTCCAGGAGTCTATGGATAAAGCTCAGTTGGTAGAGTGCTTGCCTATCATTCACGAAGCCCTGGATTCATCCTCAGCACTGCATAAGCCAGGCACCCCAGCATGTGGAAGGTGAACAACCAGAAGTTCAAGGTCATTCTCAATTACATAGCAAGTTTGAGGCCAGCCTGGGCTACATGAGACCCTGACCCCAAAAAAGATACTAGTTCTAGATTATCGGCAGCATCAGATAACCCAGATAATTATATAAAAAAAAGATTAGCACCAACAATTTATGCAGTTCTGAGGATGAACCCAGGGCTTCATGAATGATAGGCAAGCTCTCTACCAACTGAGCTTCTTCCCCTGGCTCCCAGAAGACATTCTGAGTTTATGTTCTTGAACAAAAAACGATAGAAGGGTTAGGATAAGACAGACCCAAGTTTCCAAATATGCTTTACTTGTTACCTCTGAACCAGGTCACCAGTATTCCTTTGAGCCTCAGTTTCCCCATTTTTAAAAGAAAAATAGAAACCACACAGGGTGCTGGGAGAATTCAATGAGATAATGCAAGAGAAGTGTTCAAAGTTCCAGGCTTGACCTTTCGAGATGCTCAGAAATACTGACTTCCAGTCACTTCTCTGACACTTCCACAGTGTACGACCTGGACTGGAGAGGCTCTTAAGCATGGCCGAGTTCTGTGAGGAGCCAAGACTCAGAAAGAAAAATGGCTTCTCCTGAATTAGGCATCTTTTATTGAGAAGTAGAGCAGATGGGACTAAAAGCATAGCTTGGTTGTCAAGCTCTTGCCTAGCATGTACTAGAAACAAAAAGCCCAAGACTAGAAACAAAAAACAGAGCTATTGTCCAGCTCAAAGTCCTGTTTATTTGAGCCACACCAGGCTACTGCCGGGTTTCCTTTATTAGGGGAGCTCTGATTTCAGAAGGTCTGGCATCCCATAATATACTTGCACATGTCTTTGAAGCTTTATTGGCACTCAGTCCAGCCTCATCAACCCTCAGCTCATAGCTTGGCAACAAAGACTTTACATTCCTGCTTGCTGGAGTAATGATTTCAAGTTTATCTTAATGAAAGTATTTTAGCTTTTCATTCATGACCGTTTCCTTTCAAGATAAGTCACTACTTAGAGTTTAGGCTCTTATTTCTTTATTTACTTTTGGTTTTTTGAGATAGGGTCTTGCTCTAGCTCAAGCTGACCTGGAATTCACTATGTAGTCTCAGGGTGGCCTCGAACTCATGGTGATTCTCCTACCTCTGCCTCCCAAGTTCTGAGATTAAAGGCATGTGCCACCATGCCTGGCTTTTCTCTACTTAAAAAAATATTTATTTCCCAGGAGAGAGAAAAATGGCATGCTGGGGCTTCTAGCTCCAGATGCATGCGTCACCTTGTGCATCTGACTTTATGTGGGCACTGAGGAATAGAACCCAGATGGTTATGCTTTGTAGGCAAGTGCCTTAACTGCTGAGCCATCTCTCTAGCCCCCCCCCCTTTTTAAACTTTTTATGCACTTAAGTAGAAACTAGCTTGTTCTAATATAATTTCCTACCTAATAATTTAAAATGAGTATCTTCTGAATTAGATAATTTACATAGAAGGTTTGCCTAGGATAATCAGACACACTCTAAAGTCCGAGTCAATCGAGAGGCAGATATACAAAGGTAGTAGTCCCTAACCAGCTTCAGGATGCTTAACCTTTAACCCACACAATGGTTCTCATCAAAGATATGGGACTAGGGTTTGGAAGAATACTTTCAGAGAGTGTTTATGTGCTTGGAGCTTTTCATACACAAGGAGAAAAAGTAATTTCTGTAGGTCAAGAGAGGCTTTGAGAAGTTGGAGGTAACAAGCCTGGAAATTCTAAGGAATGAGGCATCTACTTCCAGGGCTGTTCTTTTTTACTATTTTAAATTTTGAAAAGTTATTTATAAGCAGAGAGATGAGAGGGAGGTAGAGAGAGAGAGAGAGAGAGAGAGAGAGAGAGAGAGAGAGAGAGAGAGAGAGAGAGAGAGATTGAATGGGCAGCCAGGACCTCCACCTGCTACAAACCCACTCCAGATACATGTGCCACTGTGTATCCAGCTTTTATGAGTACTGGGGAATTGAGCCCCAGTCGTTAGGCTTTGCAGGCAAGTGCCTTAACCACTGAGCAATCATTCCAGCCTCTCAGGGTTATTCTGTGTAGTGTTTATGGGAGCAACTGACTGGCTATTCTTGCCCATGGAACTTGCATGAATAAGTATAAAAAGCAGCTGTTGTAGACTCTTCTGATCTCCTATCCAAGAGGAGAGCACAGAGAAAGTTCAGCAGAATCAAGCCAAGGGCATCATCAGAGGCCCAGAGGTTGAGGAAAGGACAGGGACCGTCTAGACTTCACCATCTTCTCCAAGGACATCTCTGACCAGTGGGCTGTGGTGAGGGTAATAGGACAGAGCACATTGGAAGGTCATAGCTTTACATGCAGGCTACCTTCACAGAAAACCACTGCCTGAGGTGCCATCAAGCAAAACCTTTTCTGTGTCTCTTTCATCCTTCTCTCTTCCGAAGCCCATTCAGGAGCGGCTAGAGACCAGAACAGCCTGACCGGTGGGGCTTCAAGGCCTGAGAGAGAGGTAGCAGAAAGAAGGGAGCAATAAGAGCTGGCTCAACCATATACGACCTCTTCTCTCACAGCAGGTGAACAGCCCGTGACAGGCTGGAAAAGTAGACCAACCTTGAATGGAGTTTGAAGTTTTAATAGTTATGCCAGATAGGCATGTTAATCATTAACAGGAGATTCATTCCTTTCATGGAAGTGACCAGGGGCAAGAAAGAGCTAGCTCCCATGAATAAATTTAATAGGTCAGCGGTAGACAGAAATGAAGGGACTTTATAATTACACCCAAGGTGTCTGCTTCTTAGAGTAAAGCTTAAATATGCATTTTCTCATTTAATGCTGGCAATGATCTTTTGAACCAGGTGGTACTATTGCTCACATTCCACAGATAAGAAAATTCACCTCTGGGAAATAGAGCAACTTGTCCAATGCGGGGAAAATGGCCATGGAGCATGTGTATGTGGGCAGGCTGCCTATGAATGACCTCATGGCTTTCCTTTCATTGGCGGAAATTTAAGGCTAATGTTTACCGTGCATCCATGGGTGCCTTCATAAGAAGGACCTCTAGGACACTTACACCTATGGAAAATGTCAAAGTGTGCTTATGTTTGTGTGTGTGTGTGTGTGTGTGTGTGTGTGTGAGAGAGAGAGAGAGAGAGAGAGAGAGAGAGAGAGAGAGAGAGAGAGAGAGAGAAAGGTAGGTGCACATGGAGGCCAGAGCCTCTTCACTTTATTTTTTGAGATAGGGTCTCTGACTGAACCTCTGTAAACACGCTAGACTAGCTGGCCAGTGAACCCCAGGGATCCCCTCCTTCCTCAGTGCCGGAACGTCACTAGGCCTAACTCTGATGTGCATATTGGGATCCAAATTCAGGTTCTCCTGCTTACACAGCAAGCACTTTAACATGGGGCCATCTCCTTGGGCCCAACACAGTCATTCTTAGGAAGACATTAACTTCCATGGTGAATTTTCATAATATAGATATAAATGTCTAGATGTGTTTCCTCCCTACTTAGAACTCTATCGCCAGGCTGCCAAAATCCAATAAACAATTCATTTCTTTGAGACACATTCTCCATCCTCAGCAAGCAGCCAGATTGTAGACTAAGGCCTCTTCCTCACACCTTCTGAAGTCGGGCATTCTTATTCACAGAGGGGCCATGCTTCTCCAGGGAAAGAGTAAGATAAAAAATAAAAAGACGCAAGATCTCCAACACCCTGTTTCTCAATCCACAAGCCATAAAAAAGCATTTGATAGCTGAGAAAAAGCTCAAATTGAAACCCAAAGGTACAAATGTAAATTCTCCCAGCAGCCCCAGGGGAGGTAAGCAGAGCTTGAGGAAAGTGTTAGTGAAGATAGCAGAAGACATGAAAACGAAGAACTCATTCAATACTCACTGCTCTCACCCCCCGAGGTACAGATGTTGCGAACAATCCTTTTCTTGACCTTTTTCAGTTCATCAAAGTTATGGACCGTCAGTTTTTTCTCTGCAGTCCCTGTGATCTGAATGAGCTGCTGGTCATCCACATTCCCGATGCCCACCGAGTAGATGTCCACACCTCTGTGTCTCAGCTCCTCAGCTGCTTGAGCTACCTCGTCTTGGGACTGGCCATCTGTGAGGACCAGCAGCACCTGTGGGGTACCTGCATTTATCCTGCTGCCCATATCTGGCCGGAAGTAGTGCCTGACCTTCCGGAGTGCATCACCGATGTGGGTGTACCCAAAGATCTGCTCGATGCTTTCAATCTGCAGCGATATCTCCTTTTCCCCTGTGTAAGTTCCCAGCAGAAACTCTGGCCGGTAGGTATGGCTAAACTGAGCCACTCCGATGCGCACTCGGTTGAGGCTGACATCAAAGTCTTGAACCACAGATGCCAGAAATTCCTTCATCTTCTTGAAGTCACTTGGATGAATGCTGTTCGAACCATCCATGAGGAAGACAAGATCTACTTTTTCAATTTCACAATCTGCAAAGAGAAAAGAAAACAATAAGACCAGAATTCTTTCTTGAACCCACTTCAGATAAATTAAATGGCTGCGGCTAGGTAGACATGGTGCCTCTGAAAGTGGGTTCCTATGTCGTGCTGCTCTGCAGCCACATGCACTGGGGAGGAAGTAAGTGCAAATGATCCTTTCACGCAGATTGTGAGACTTTTCTATTTCTTTTGGTTTGTCTATGGGCCTTACGCCATTTTCTTTTTCAAGAATGCCAGGTAATGGGGCTCCATAAAACTTATTCCCATCTGCAATCTAGTCCTAACCCTTCTTGGAAGCTCGGGAACAGGAGTACAGAGAACAAAATAGCACGAATCCATTGAGGGAGTCAAATAGAAACAGATGGTTTGTATTATTGGCTTGGCCTTTCTGGTCCACTTGGACTAATAAATATTTTTTTCTGGTTTATTAGGGCAAATTGAGAAGAAGATTTAAAAGCACGTTTCCCAGTCTGTAACTGGTTGACTCCTTTTTGGTGTAAGTAGGCAAACAAACAAACAAACAAAAAACTCAAGATATTTTTAAGCACACAATGCATGTAGTCAGAGATAAATAAGTAGAATACAAGAGACTATGCCAATGGACAAGTTATGCCTGGCACATACTCACCTGTATCCCTTAGCTCTCTGGAAAGCAATATTTCCTTGAATTCCCCATGATCCTAGCACTGGCCCAACTTAATTAAGTCTCATTGAAACCACATAAAACATGAAAGGTGTCAGATTCCTAGCAGTTCACATAAGCAAGGAAGAGAGAAACCCAAATATGGCCAATAGACTCTTTGGGAGATGGTTAACTCATTACCTTCTTTGGATTCAGATACATAGAAAAGAAACCAAGTGCCATTTTCCTACTTGACCCAGAAGTTTCATTACAAAAACAGCAATGCCAATTTTCACAGCGGACTTCAGAAAGACAGATCAAACTTTAGGCATTCTCTAATAAAGAGGGAAGATTTGTTCCAGTTTATGATAAGAAACAGAAAGCTTGTCAGTTTTGTCCAGCTTTTCAAAGAAAAAGATAGCAGCTACCTTCTAAGGAGGTGAGGCATCTGAACCCAGTAAAGCTAAGGGACATGTTGACAAAAGCTACGCCAAGATGGCAGAACTATGGACTGGTGGTAATTTATCTAAGGCAAACCCAGAAAGCCTGAGGAACCTTTGGGGAGCACAAGCTCATTCTTAACTAAATGTGTAAAACGGCAGCTGCATGAACCAATGATGAATGAGTGTGTGCACTCACACACACACACACAGAGCTGCCGGGAAAGAAACCACATCCACAGCACAGGAAAGCTCTCTGTCTCTGTCCTGGAACTGCCTCAGGCTCCTCCACATTCCCCACATTTTCAATGAACTTGTGCCATAACAGAAATAGGTGAGGAAACGAGGGATGTCTACCTGGAAGAAAGAAGTCACCGGGCAATCACTGATCCTTAGGAGGACTTTGATTTCCTGTACCATGGTCAGGAAGGACTCGTGGATGAAAAATCATGGTAAGCAAATTCATACTCAAAATATTCCAAAATAGTGAATGGCCTGTGGTAGAGGAGGGAACATCAGGTGTCCCCTCCATTGCTCTCCCACCTGTTCTGAGCCAGGAGATCTCTTACAGATCCCAGAGCTGGTGGTTTTGTTAGGAGACCTGGAAGTTCTCTGGTCTCTGCTCCCCACAGGACTGGCCACACCAAAATATTGATGTGGATCCTGGAACCCAACGGTCAGTCTCTCAGACCTCCTACAGACTCATGCTTGCAGAGGAAGTGCTCTTGATCATGCGCTGTCTCTCCAGCCTAATTGTTATGAAACAATTTTGGCCCCCTCTTCCCTCTGGAAAACTTGTTCCCAAGAGCATCTGCATTGGTATCTCCCTCACTTGGCCCTTTGATAATGATCAGGAATTGACACCTGACAAGTCTTACCGACTTTGGAGGAATTACAGACGCTGGCTGACACATCTGAAAATATCCCCCTCAGGCCTCCAAAAGTCTCCACGAAGTAGTACTTGTCACTTGATCCTGCCATGGCTAGAAGCTCCTCCTGGTTGGCACCAGCGATCCCCACAGCCAGGACAAGAATGCCTTTGTCCCTCAGGGCCTTGGCGGTGGCATTGAGTTTCTCTGCATCGTGGGATTCTCCATCGGTGATCACAATGAGGACCTGGGGCACCCCTTTGTGCAGGCGGCTGCCCCGGGCTTCAGTGAACATGTGGTCTGAGAAGGCCAGCGCCTTGGCAGTGTACGTGTTACCCCCCATGGGCTGGTCATTCTGGAGCACTGACATCACCTCCAGTTTTGTACCGAGGTCATCCAGATAAAACAACACTTCCGGCTCATCGGCATACTTCAGAGCTCCGAACTGGACCTGATTCCTTCCCACATCTGCTTTTTTCACTAAGCCAATCATAAACTCCTTCATGATATTATATTCTTGATAATCGATGCTGCCGGAGCTATCGATGACAAACACGACATCCAAAACTTCAATGCGCTTGCATTCTAGGAGAGGAAGAGGAAGGAAAACCACTGGAGATTAGCTGTGGACAGCTAGGGAGAGGCCCCCAAGTTCCCTTCCTGTCGCTGGCACTCTGCACTGGATTGCCAATTCTCTGGATGGCAGGGACACAGCACACGTGTGCTGCGGTATATATGTGGCACACAGGTGAGTTTTGAGGACACGATAGGTGTGAGTCTACTACAGAAGTAGGAGAAGTTGGAGTGAGTCATTGGAAATCAAATTTCAGCCTCTGGACTAACAAAAGCATTCTGGATAAATTTTCCCATATAAATGGTTCCTTCCCCATAGGCATATTCATTCTTATAAATTTGTTTTTTTTAAGTTAGAGGGGTCTTCAGATGTTTATTAAAATAAAATGTGAGGGAAATAACCCAAACAAAAAATTAATTTGGCAACACTATGCTTTTATTGAGGTTCTACGATGGTTTATTTTTAAGGTTACATTTTCTTCCATTTTTAACTTTCTTGACCCATCTTTCATAATTGGGCCTCATCGCAAAAATGAGCCTGTCCCAATTGGCTCCACATCATTGCCCTAGCATGATATGCCTCATATGTGAAAGCTGAGGTTAGTGCCATGGAGGGTGAGCAGGAAGGACCTGGTAATAGTTCATTTACAGCAATCGGTCATCTGCAGGAATTCCTCCACTCTGAGTTCTAAGCACATAACTCCTCCATTCTGGAGAAGCCAGTTAGTCTTTTTGACCTTATGTAGTTAGTACTACATTCTCCCTCCTGGCCTTAGAAAAAGCACAATCTAAATGCTAGCTCATCCACTCTTGAGAAACAGCATTGTGAGAAAGTATCACCCTGCCGCCCTGCAGGATTTCCAGATTTCCTTCTTTTGTGAGTCACTGGCCAGCCGCGTGGAGGGCTGTTGAAAGCCCAAGAGCCAATCTATTTATTTAACTGCTCGTCGAAGACCATGTGGAAAGAGCTATAAACCAAATTCTCAAGAAAGGCTGACTGCACTCAAGAAGAACGAGGTCCCTCTGGCTTTGGATTGGCTGTGAAGCTTGTTTGGATCACTTGGGGAACTTGGGGAAAAGACTGCCCAGTGTTGGAACCTTCCTATTGTTATGGGTAGAATTACTAGGGAATGGAAACCAGGTGGACCCCTCTTTCTACAAAACAGACATGATCATCAAACTCACTGTGGGAGTTGAAGAGAACTTACTGGTACAAGAAAATGATGTTCCTCTCCTCCTATGAAACTCCATCCAGGGCATCTCCTTCAGAGGGATTTTTCAGTGTGCCTCTGGCACTAAGCCTGTGGGGCACAGTATAAATTTGACCCTATTTGCTCAGCTTTTGGGATGAGGTGCTAGGGATCCACCCAGGGCCTTGTGAATGCCAGGTGAGTACCCACTGTTAGCTTCTGTTTGATCACTTTCGTCCGATCCTCTGCAGTATCATAGAAGGGAGTGGGGACTATGCCATTGACTTCTTTGGAAGAATTCATGGCACAAGTGTCCTTACTACTGTCGTTCTTCTTTATAAGATTCAATAGGCATCAAAGTGCTTTGCAAACATCTCATTTGATAAACTATTGATATTTAGAAATTTAAAAAGTAACTTTAGTAAACAGATGAAGAGTCAAATGTGAGTGTTTCTGCCCAGGAGTTAGTGCACCCCTACCACCTGCTTCAGCAGCTTCATGCAGTCTGATGGCGCTCAACTCTGGGGTAATTGTGCTCTAACCTCCCCTGCACACACACACACACACACACACACACACACACATACACGATCAGACTGAAACTCGACTCACAACTAAGATGGCTTCCTTGCTTAGCTCCCATCCCTGCCCTCTCCTGCTTCCCTTGCTCCCAGCTTGGAAACATCTCAATAGATTATATCCAGAAGAACTCCTGACCCAACTTCCAGGGAATCTGACCCAAGACCTGATGTAATCCCACTTTCCATAAAGGGGTCATCTCTTAAAACTACAGATGAAATAATCCAGGTAAACCGAAATTGTTTTATTTCACTGAGGAGGGTCTTTCTGTGTAGCCCAGGCTGGCCTTAAATTCATGGTAATCCTCCTACCTCAGCCTCTGAGTATTGACGTTGCAGGTATAAACCATCATGACCAGCTTACTGTCCAATTAAGTCAGCAGGTCAAAGCCACTGACAAATATTTCAATTAAAATGTTTACAGCCTTCCAATAAACTCTAACTCAAGCAATGATGACTCTGGATTGTTCCACTGGTGCCCATGCCCAGGCCCAGGCCCACCTTCACGGGGACTGCAGATTCCCAGAACAAGATCATCTTCAATGTGCTGCAGAATGTCAAAATTCTCAACATAAAAGACCATCTCTGGTCTCCCGCTGATCTCTTCAAGCTGAGTGACATTGGAGCCAAATACTCCCACGGAGTAGATGATCACACCCTCTCGTCGAAGTGCTTTGGCTGGGTCCTGTACTACGTCCTGAGCTTCCCCATCTGTGATGAGGATGAGGAACTTCCTGACATTCGGCCGGGCACCCTTGGAGGGACTGAAGTACTGGGACACGAAGGTCAGGGCGCTGCCAGTCAAGGTGGTTTCTCCAATGTGAGTCATTTTGTCTATTGCGTTTGAGATGTCACTTGGGGACATAAATTTGTTGAGCTGAAATTCTTCCTTATTGTGATCACTGAACTGGACCACACCAATTTGCACTCGGTCTGGTCCGATTTGAGATTTGCTCACCAGGTTTTTCATAAAGAGCTTCATTTTACTGAAGTTTTCAGGTCCTATACTGCCAGAACTGTCCACCAGAAACATGATGTCTGCTTTCATGTCTTTGCAGGCTACAGGGGAGAAATCGAGATGTTTATTCTTTAATCAACAGGAAATTCCAAACTATAAATATTCTATATGCAAGTTAACGATGTGACTGGTAAAGATAGTAGGCAAAGAAAACAAAGGCGACAAAAGCAAGAATGTTCCATCAGTTATTTAGTAATTTGCCTAGAAGTCAACTCGGGGATACTCAATCAGTGACATTTGGGGCCAGATCCCTCTGACTATGGTGGGAAGTATGTGAACTGTAGGATACTATAGGCTAGCCTATAGTAATATATATATATACATATACATATATATACATACACATATACATATGTGTGGGGGGCTAGCATATAGCAACGTGTGTGTGTCTAGCCTATAGTATCATATATATATGGTTAATGGGAGGCCAGTTCTGAGAAGTTGCTCATATATATGGCTAGCAATATCCCTGATTTCACTCAGCATATGCTAATAACACTCCATAATTATATAAAAAATGTCTAGAAGTTAAGAACAATCCTCTGAGAGTCCAAAATATATCTGGGTTGAAGCCTACTGATGAACTGATCTAAACTAGGAATTCATTTAAAAATTATAAAATTGAAGTTTTAAATAGACTGGAAGTTTTCATCAAACCCTGAGCACATATGATCATACTAAGCCTATCCAAGTACTAACCCGACCCATTCCCACTTAGCTGCCAAGATGAGACAAGATTGGATGTATTCATGGTGGTATGGCTTAGACTATACCTGTGATGTCTGATCATACATCCTAGCCAGGATTTGTGGGAGGAAGCTAACTGAAAAATTCCTCCAGATTCCCTGTTATTCTTTGAATACAAAGTAGAACACAACAATGGGCTCTTGATTTTGTCCTAGAGAGCAAATATAGTTACACAGGTCGATAAATCATAAGGACTAATACAGAGAGCCCACGGAGGAGGATATACAACTGATCAGGGATGGGGAGGGGGGGAATTGGGGAATTCGGGATAACAACGCATGGTTTGCCCACTAAATAATGTAACTCATTATGGACAATAAATATATATTAAAAAAAAGATAAATCTCAACTTAGAAATTCATGTAATTCCTCTACGCTGCTGTCCAAAGAGAAAAGCACCATTTCTCCTACCTTCCTCAGCACAGATTTCTTGAACAACTCGGTTTCTTATGTCCTTCAAGGCATCGAAGTCATGCACGTAGTACACTCGTTTTTCCTCTCCTGCGATCTCTCGGAGCTGCGTCAGGTTGGCCTCCTTAACCCCGATAGCGTAAACACGGATGTTCTCTTCTCTCAGCCTGTGCGCAGGCTCCAAGGTGCTGTCTTTGGACATGCCATTGGTCAGAACAACAAGGTGACACGGCACTTTGTTTCCTCGCTGCTTCTTTGCTTTTTGCAACAGCTTCAGTGTGAAATTCAGGGCTGCCCCCGTGTTGGGATTCCCACCCATCTGCCTGATGTTCTCAATGGCCCTTCCCAAGTCATGCTTGTTGGAATACTTATTAATCTCAAATTCCAAGTCCCAGTGGTCTGCGTACTGAACAGCCCCAACCCGCACTTTATGGGGAGCGATGTTGAACATCTCCACCACCTCTGACAGGAAGGTCTTCATTTCGTGGAAGTCTGTGGCCTGTATGTCCCCTGAGCCATCAATGAGCAGATAGATGTCGGCTTCCTCAGTGTCTACACAGGCTAAAATAGAACCCAAAAAATTGTAGTTGATATTTGGGATAAACGTGAAAGAGAAATGGGTACAGATAGAAAGAATAGTTACAAGTTTTTGCAGAAAAATAAATGGGAAATGGCTTCCAGACATAAAAACTTACTTTCCTAGCTTACAATGAGCACATCTCACCATTTGGGCCAAATGAATTGCTTCTGACAGTTTAAGACTAAACCCCTAGCTCTCTGGCCTGTGCGTGGATAAACACAGATCAAGGAGAAGATTAGTAAAGCCGGACAGATGCTTCGGGCACATCTTCTGAAGTTCAAGCTCCCCTTTGCAAGTTACTTTTTCCCTTAGTAAAAGACTAATTAGGAGATAGTTAACTTTTTTGGAATAGAAGATGCTAAATAGGATATTATAGCTTTATGAACGCTCTCTTGAAATCTGAATACTAGAAATTATTTACTTCTTACCCACCCCCAGAAACTGAGTTTCTTTTTCAAGAAAACTACAATAAGGATATTGTCAGTGACCTTGTGTATCAAAGACTATGACACTTATAATAAATATGCTGTAATTGTTATAAAATGTATGCATACATATACTTGTGTATACATATTCATAAAATATTTACATAACATCCATGCATATGCATATATATGTATATATACATATACAAATATATAAAAAACAAATTTTATGTTTATATACAAACATAAAACATAGTCCTATCTCTCTACTTGCAGACGCTAGACTGCTGCTTCATACAAATTACTTTGTTTTATGCACAAATCACATTTTCTGGTTATTCCCTGAGCTGGGATTTGATGATCAAGGGAGCAGAGGAGGAAACGGACAGACGAATGAAGGGGGTAAAGAAAAGAGCAAGGAATCATGAGAGGCAAAGGAAAAGAATGGAAAAAGAAGGATGAAAATGACAAATGACAGGATTCCAGAGTGTTGGGGTGACCACCCCCACGAAAGCCACACCAAGGAGGAAGTGAACAGGGTGAAGACCTCCCCATGCTAATACATCAATGGATTTTCATAGTACTGAGCTAAAGTGAACGGTGGGAATGTGTTTTTCCCCCCACATCAGAAATTACCAATCCCTGTTGTATATGTTAATGTGAAGAAGACAGAAGGCTCTAGACAAGCTCAATGAGACTGTACCAGATTTGAGGGTTTCTGTCCGCTCTGAGAAGACTGAGACTGTGTGTGTGATTTGGTTTCGCAGCTTCTTCAGAAATGTCTGGTTGTGGGTGGCAAGTTCCGAGAAGTTGCTCAGCTGGGTGACAAACTGCTCAGCAGGGTGGGATGCGATCTTCTCCAACTGGGATGCACTGGCCCCCTCTATGCCCATGGTGAAGATGCTCACACCCTCACGTCGGAGGTTGGCAGCCGCTTTGGTCACGTTGTCTTCTGAAGCTCTGTGGGTCACCAGCACAGCAATCTGAGGCACCCCCTGATTCTTCCGACTGCCTTTCTGTGCACTGAAGACTTCCTTCCTGGTTTTTCTGATGGCGGCCCCGATGTAGGCCTGACCCATTTGGGGAGTCAGGCTCTGTATGCGCTGCAGGATCTCCGACTTATTGATGCCCATACTCAAGGAAGTGATCACACTGGTCTCGTTGCTGTAGGCCACCAGGCCAACCCTCATGCAGTTTTCCTTGATGTCAAGGGCAGAGACGCTTTCTTCCAGGAATGCTTTAAGATAGTCAAGGTTCTCCTGGCTGCCGTTGACTGCCACATCCAACAGGAACACGACGTCAGCCACAGAAGGGCCTTGGCAAGCTGTGTGGGCAAAGAATGTGTGGGAACAATCTTAGCAGAAGACAAGGGGAACGTAAGGCAGAGCCCAGCCACTGCTTAAAGAAAGGAGGAAGTACAGGAAACATTTGGGAAGCTGAAATCGGGGTACCTGGCTTCAGACACTGGATCTCAGCTAAGCTCCTGGCTTTAATGCCCTCATCTAAATGAGATGTGATATTTACCTCATACAGCTGGTATGGGAGGGGCTGGGGAGATGGCTCAGTGGGGAAAGTGCTCCCTGCACAAGTATGAGGACCTCAGTTCAATCCTAGCACCCACATAAAAAGCCAAGTATAACCATGCCTGCCAGAGGCAGGAGGATCACTGGGGTCCCTAGTCAGTAAGTCTAGCCAAGAAAGGGGGAGCTGCAGGTCCAGTGAAAGACTGCCTCGGGGAAGTAAGGTGGAAGAATCATAGAGGCAGCCACCCAACATCCTCCTGTAGCCTTTGCACACGTATGCACACGTGTGTGTATGCCATAAACATGCATGCACACACACAAACCACATACGGCACACACAAATTTAAAATAAAACAATGAACTAGCATGATAATTAATGAGACAATATATTTAGCAGGGAGCCTGATACATAAAATTTCTTCAATAACCAATAGCTATTATTAAAATTATTTATGTATCATTGCTATCATAATTAGCAATCAGGATCCAAATATTTCAATGGAATGGCAACTAATGCACTTGTACTTTTCATTATCTCACTTGGAGACACGCTGGTCATAAGGACTCAGAGGTTACCACAAGAGAAGCGTGTGTATTACCATAGGCAACTGTATATGTCATCTCAGACTGATTTAAACAACAGGCTTCTCACAGCAAGCTAATTCAGAACAAAGCAGCTGGGAGAGGGCAATGCGGGGCTCAGACTGCTCTTCCTGACCTAGATCTAGCTGCATTTTGCTGCCTGGTCCTGAAACAGACCACATCACTTTATGTCCTCACAGTAGAGAAGAGGGTTTGGACAATGGGAAGTTTGTTTTAGCGCTATCATTCAGTGATTACGTTACATGGCTTCAAGAGTCAAAGATTTCTTCAAGAGCAAACATGTGTGAAATGAGCCAGTAATGAAACTACACAGCAACTACAACCCAGGAAGAGCGCTCAGGGCCACAGTGAGAAGCAAGAGGCCTGAAAGGCATACAGCATGGATATGTGAGATCTACAAAGCCAAGATCTGTGGCATTTACTGGATTTTAAATGGCCACCATTGCTGACACTTTCTTGGAATGGATCTTTAACACCTGGGGAAAGGCATGTTCGCAGAATTTTAGTCCTCTCCCCACATAAATTTTTCAAAGGAATTTCTGGGCTGGGGGAGTACAACGTTTGCTGTACAAGTATCCCCAGCACCCATGTAAAAGCCCAATATAGCATCCTGTACCTGTAATGCCAACACTGGGAGGTGGAGACAGGAGAATTCCTGGGGCCTACCAAGCTCATCTAGCCTAATCAGTGACCTACAGGTTCAGTGAGAGACCCTATCTCAAAAAATTTGGGAGGCAGAGGTAGGAGGAACACTATGAGTTCAAGGCCACCCTAAGACTACACACTGAAGTCTAGGTCAGCCTGGGCTAGGAAAAAAACCCTACCTTGAAAAAAAAAAGGTAAAAATGAGTGAAAGAATAAATAAGGTGGAGAGCAGTTGAAAGAGATACCTGTCATCCAACTTCGCCTAGCATGCACACAGATACGTCCTCACAAATGTGAGCTCATACACACATGCACACACCCACGTGCACTCTGCCTAACATGCACACACATGTCTTCACAAATATGAACTCATACACACATGCACACACCCACATACAGGTAAATGCATTAAAAGCATGTCGTCACCATCCCCATGTATGTGTACTCAGCCCACCTTCCACAATGATGTCATCTGCTGCTCCCTCCCGGTGCTTGGTCACATCCCTGATGATCTGCGTCATGTTTGAGGAAAACATGCTGAGGTCTCTGACCGTCCGAAGGTTGAAATGGAAGTGAGATGTGGCCATGGCCTTCAGGTTTTCCTCGGAAGCCTTCTGCACCCCCACTGAGATGATTTTTACCCCATCTTCCCTCAGAGCTCTGGAAGCCTCTTCCACATCGTCCTCAGACTCAGCTGAAGCCAGGACCACCAAAATTGGGGGGAACTGTTTCTTGTCTCTTCCATTTGTGGGAGCAGAGAAGTAGGTCCTGTGAGCCTCCTGCAGGGCGTTTCCTATCTTCAGGGAGCCGCCCATGAACTGGAAGTTCTTCTTGAGGTGGTTCAGCATGGGGTTCTTGCTCTTGAAGGTGCCCAGGTGGAACTCATGGTGGAGAGCGTCGCTGTACTGGGCCAGGGCCACACGGTACTTGTTGGCCTCTATGGGGAGGCTGCTGATCATCTTG
>PVHP010023131.1:0-27425 GCA_004024765.1 Zapus hudsonius
ACTGGACAAGTAATAACTTAGAGAAGCCATGGGTTTGTTAGAAGTGAAAGAATTGGGAACAATTGAATAATTTGATGTACTTCAATAGTTTAAAAAATAAACCTAGACTCTTTCCCTTCCCTCTGCAATGTTCATGTCTCTCCCTACATGCTCTCTGCACCCTTATCTACCAGGTGTCAGCACTTTTATTTTGGACTTCTCATCTTGCAAAGAGACGTGAGGAAAAAACTCCTTTATCTCTATAAACAGATAATTCTGTGATATTCTGACAATGGATTTACACAAGAGGTATACGTACATCTCCATTTAATCAATTCATCAATAATATAGAATTTGCAAAATCTTTCTCTAAAACAAATAGTTTTGTCATTGTAAATCAATTTATCTGGCAGTCTTTTTATATTTATTGGAGTATTTCAAACAATTGAATAGCACATGATTTTAGTAGATTAATAGGTGTTTTGGGCTTGAAGTATGCTATTTATCATAATTCAGGATTATATATTTTTATTCTTTTTATTTTATTTTATTTATTTTGGTTTTTCGGGTAGGGTCTCGCTTTAGTCCAGGCTGACCTGAAATTCACTATGTAGTCTCAGGGTGGCCTTGAACTCACAGCAATCCTCCTACCTCTGCCTCCCAAGTGCTACGATTAAATGCATGTGCCACCATGACCAGCTTATTTTTATTCTTTTAATGTCTTCCCATAGGTATTTAATCATTTAAAAATCTTATATTAATATATTTATACAGTATTTAAGAATAGGCATATATATATATATGCCTATTCTTAAATATATATATAGGCACCCATATATATATATTCTTAAATTGCTGATGAATGTATTATAGGTGTTACTGATATTTTCTGTTGTTGTGGGTGGACTATAACTTTTGCCAAATTATTGAAACTTCATTTCCATTTAATTCCAGTTTTTCTTGCTAGTTGGGATGGCATTGTGAGCTATTTTCTCAATCTCTAATTAGCGAAAGATCATGTAAGTTCAATGATTCAAAATGCTTTTCAGGCTGAATTTATTTTTCTCACTAAACCACCCCAAGCAGTGCCCAAGCCCACACACTCTCTCTAAGCAAGTGTAAGAGGGTAGGGAGAACTTGTTAGACAAGATGACTTTGTAATATGATCTCTGCTGCTCGTGAACCTTCCTGGTAGGTACTGTGCTGGTATTTCTGTATATCTGGGAAAGATAGATCTACCTAGGATACCACTATAAGAGATTTGGAAAATGCTGTCACTGAGTGAGTGGTTAGGATTGTAAAGCGTCTGGCCAACTTTCAAGCCCTTCAATCCTAGAATCACTGGTTAATCTGTCCTCATTGTTCTATCTTTCAAATCCATTATCCAATTGCCCCTGTATGATTTCCAGGCCATTTTAAATGCATTGGTTTCTATAGACAATTCTACAGTTTCAAAATAAGAAAATGCTAATCCTTGTTTTTAATAATTAAAATGTACACTAAAATCATAAATACTAGATAATACTATTTCTCAACATTGAGAATATGCCATCCCTAACAGCAACAGGGATTTGGTTTTACCCAATTCTGCCAAATATGCAAACAACTACTTTTACAAATATGGTATTGTGTGTACATAAGTAAATAGGACACCTGCCTAATGTGAAAATACTGCAAAGTAAATGTGTCCATAACTAGCTGGATGGTAGAAAGATAGATCTTAGATGATAGATCACCTGTAGATGTGTGTGTCTTCCTTTATATGCTCAACATTGGATTACTTACAAGATTCACTCAATCACATTCTAAAACACTCAGCAGCCCACACAGGTTATTCCCATTGGTCTCTTTCTTGATAGTGATAATAAAATAGTTGATGTGTTTTATAAAAAAGATGTAGAAAATTGCATGGAGATTGTTGGAAGGAACCCCACATCATGGTACATGCCAGTAATCCCAGGACTCTACAGAACAAGGAAAAATAATCACCTTGAGTTCAAGGAGAGTGTAGAACCATGGTAGCATTGTGTTTTGCCTAGGATGATTTTATTTTATTTTTCTGTGAATTTTATCATTTAACTATATAGTATTCTTTCTCAAATTCCTAATAAAAATTCATAATAAAAGCCAATCTTGATCTTATAGGAAAAGAAAATTCATTTTCTATCTTCTCATGCTGAATACTATTAGCATTACAGCATAGCCAAGTGAGAAAGATCACACAGTCACTCTCTTTTGCTTCTGGCAAACATAATAGATATGTGACCTTGACTTATCAATCAATAAATGAGGGACAGCCCCACACTGGTAAAATATTTAAAAAAAAACATATCACTGAAATCTTTTTTATTATTTTTTATTGTCCATAATGAGTTACATTATTTAGTGGGCAAACAATGTGTTGTTATCCCCAATTCTCCGATGCTCCCCCTCCCCCATCCCCAACCAGCTGGATATCCTCCTCCATGGGTCCTCTGGATCAGTCCTTGTGACAGGGACCATGGATAGCCTAGTATTCGGCCAGGTTCTCCTGGCCCTAGTATGTTGTTACTGAGGGGTGCCATGCCTCTGGATAGTCTCGTCCACCACAGCTCTCACAATCTTTCCACCCCCTCTTCCGCTCAGTTCCCTGAGTCGTGGTGGATGAGTATTAAGGCTGCTTTAAGGTTGTGAGTTTAGGGGTCTTTGTGTCAAAAATCATTGGTTTCTGTCTCACTGGCTTATCCTGTGTTGATTGAATGTCTGTGGCTGTGGGTCCCTTGTTTATCCCATCATTCTCTGTGGGGTTCCAAATGGATCCTCCACGATATGACTGTGGTGGCTCCTCTCTTGCCAGGATCTCAGCTATCAGCAGATGGGTTAGATGGGCCCCAGCTCTCTTATTGCATCCTGAAAAACACAAACATAATCTCGATAAGAGAGTAAGGTCAGTGTAGGTTAACAAACATACACCATACTGGATTACCTAGATTCTATTTTTAGTAGCCTCTTTGTCATATTGTGTCTTCTCTTGGGAGCCCAAGAGTACGAGATCTGGTGCCTATCGCCCTGCAAATCTTTTAAGATTTATTTTTTTAAACAAAGTTCTAGCTTTACCATCAGAAAGCTGTGAGGATGGTCAACGGGAAATACTGTGGAATTGGACTGGTAATGTCATTGAGTTAAGGAATTGGCCTGGAAACCATCTGTCACTTTCATGAAACTAGGTTAATATTCAAGTAGATATATTTTGATATATTAGTCCTTCAGTTTTCAAGCTTCCATTTTTACCATGTCACTTTAAAAAAGATATGATATGCATAATACATTGACATGATTACATTGAAATACGAGGCTTGCTTCTCACCCTACCCAGAGAATATGTGTGTTGACCAAGGACTTGAAAATCCCTAACTACTTCCTGCCTTATATAAATAAGGAAACTATTTTAAAATTAACTAAAAATTCAGATGTCACTCGTTTCGCAAGCACTGAATTGTGTTTTATAGAAGGAAGTTATGTGGCTAGATAAGAATATTTTATTTGTCAACTGTATAGAAGTTAATATGCTTTTTAAAAAATATTTATTTTCAAGGATAGTAAGTAGGAGAAAACAGGAACATGGGCACACAACTGATGTCTACCACTGCAAAGGAACTCTAGATGTCTGTGCCAATTAAAAAATTATTATCCAAAATTAGATACACTGTATGAGCAAAATAATGTGTTGGTATTCCTAGCTCCCCAATTTCCCTCCTCCCTGTCCCCAATCATCTGTGTATCCTCCTTTGTGGGCAAACAGGTTCAGACCATGGGGCAGGGGGTTATGAATAGCCTAGGAATCACCCACCTGTGTGTTGTTACTAATGGGGGGCCATGTCTCTGGTTATTCTCCACCATGGCTCTTAGTCTCGTACAATCTTTCCATCCCCTCTTACACTCAGGTCCCTGAGTCATAGTGGGTGAGTATTAAGGCTGCTTTATTGTTGAGATATTAGGGGTCTCTGTACTTCTGCTTTAGGTTGTGTTGAAAATTTTTGGTGTCTGACTCGCTGGCTTATCCTGAGTTGACTGATGGTTAATATGGGGAACAGCAGAGAACTCTGCTCTTCACTGATGTAAGTGTGAAACATAAGATGTCACTCTCTTGCCCAAAAGTCACTTCAAAGGCAAACAATTCAAAAGAGGGGGATGAAATAAATTTTAAAATAAAGCAAACAACAACAAAAATGATACTAAATATTCTCCATGCTCCAGAGCACAAAATTCAGAAGCCAAGATCAACTTTCAGTAGCTAAGTGCCCATATAGCCACCATTTACATAATCTTATGAGATTCTTAGAAAAATATTCCCAAATAGGCAATCTTAATGTTTAAACATAGAGAAACACAAGGAGAAAAAGAAAAATCAAATGTAGATCTGTTTCACTGAAAGTTGATATATCCCTGACACATTATATTTCTTTTGAGCATTTACAAAAATGCCAATAATTTTGTTTTTGACTCTTATAAAGATATGTGTACAAATATCTTTTGAAAAATATTTATCTTATTTTATTTTACTAAACTTGTAGTAAAAAAAATACCAGAAAATAATCACAAATACTCCAAGCAAAAAGGATGTGAGGTTTGGGCTTTGTTTGTTTACAGTTTTGAAACACTCTTTTTCCTCTGATTTTAAAAATATTTGATCTTGAGATAGCCTTTGCGTGTGTAGAGTGCTTTTGAACCAAGAATGATGACAACTTTCTCTCCAGATCAATTCTGGAAGCTTCAGATATTTATTTCAAGATAATTCAGTTACATGTGAGGAGCCTTTGAAAAGTCTTTTCAGTGCTGAAGTGGGAAAGCTCTTTGACAGAAGAACTCTAAAAATAAGAGAGAAGTTTCAGTCTTTTGTGAAAAAAAAACAAGGTATGATTTTAAGAGTAATTGCTATAAAATGACCCTCTCCAATGTCCTCTGGATTCCAAAGTTGTTTCTTTTTCCCCCTTTTATGTTACAAAATTTTATCACATTATTGAAGAGAGGGAAAGACACAATCATTATGGAGAATTCTTCTAAAAAGGGTTCATCCAGTATTCACTCATCAAACTTTTGAAGTCCATGAGTTGTTAAAAATACATATGTCAGAAGAGGAAAAGGAAAACCATGAACTATGTAATTATCAAATTCCCCCAAAATCATTTTATCCTTTATTATCCCTATATTCTATGACTTCATGGATACTTCTCTGGGAGGAAGTTGTCGGTTGATTGAAAATAATTGGATAATTATTGGATAATAACCAGATAGCATTAATTCTGAGTGAATCAATAGATTTATGCATGTAGTTTTTTTTAATTTTTCATTTAGTGTGTGATGTGTGTAATATATATATATATATATATATATATATATATATATATATATATATATATGTGTGTGTGTGTGTGTGTGTGTGTGTGTGTGTGTTTCATGCACACATAAGTGGAGGCCAGAGGAAATCTTTGGGTCTCCTCCTCTATAGGTTTTATACCTTTTATCCCCTTGACATAGTACCTTACAAAATCTAGTGTTAGGTCAGACTGGGTTACCAGAAATTAGCTTTAATTCTCCTGCCTCTGTCCCCTTTCATGTGTGCCCATACACTGGCTTTTATTAATAGATTTAGGGATTAAACTCAGGTCCTCAACCTTACTCAGCAATTGCTCTCACCTGCTGAATCATCACACTAGCCTTGGGAGCTTAATTTATTTCTTTTTTATATTTTTGAGCTAAAGTCTCTCTAGCACAGGCTGACCTGGAACTCACTATATAGTCCAAAAATGGTTTCTAAATCAAGGTGATCCTCCTAACTCGGACTCTCCAGTGCCGGGATTAAAGTTGTGTAGTGCATGTTGGGCAGTTGTGTTTTTTCACTTACTTTAATTAAGAATTTAAAATTCAACAATATTTTGCTCTATTACACTTAACATTTTTATCATCAAGAATCCACTCTGATGTTTTAAAATGTCACCAAATTGTTGCATGCAATCTTGTTAATACCACAATTTAATATGATATTGTATTAAGACTTTATGCATTGATAAGCCTTAATTTCGTGAATAAAGAAACCTTCTCTGGGTACCAGTTGGAAACAAGGGAAGGAAATCCGAAACTGATAAGTCAAAAGTCATTGCCACATTTCCACATCGACAAGGTTTCAACTCTTCCTAAAACCACTTCACCCTTTGACTATCTCTAAGCAATGTAGTACAGTTAAAAAAATGAAGAGATAATTTTCATAAATGTCTCATTTTGTGATATTTCTAATGAAATACCACACTTCTATATTAGCAAGCTGAAGCAAAAATTATGAACATATAAAGCACTTCAGTTCATCAATTATCTTAAGTTTATTCATAAATTATATTTATATTATTCAATATTTAAAATGGAGGAAATACTTTTCATGTGAATATATACTATTAGAAATAAGCCAAGTTTACTTAGCTGTTTTGCAAAATTTCCTCAGGAATTTCAGTGGCAAAAATTAAAATTTACACAATTGGCTAGCAGCTAAAAATGTACATTGACATAAGAATGATTATTCTTCAGAATTGAATGAGTTTTTAGCTTTCTCTCATTAGAAAATTTTATACAATGAATAATTTTACAATGAGTATAAAATTAGATAAATGTAAAATAGTATAGGTAGGATTTGTTGATTTTGAAATTTACTCCATATTCAAAAAATAGAAACTTGACCTAATTACCCACTTAAACAGTGCTTTAGTTATTTCTAAATATATAAAATTTACCTTTAGAATGATAATCATTTTAGAGTGTTGAATGGGAGTCAGATGTTTATAGAATTGAAAACAAATGTCAACAATGTTTGTCTGGTTATAATCCTAGACTATGTCTCCAAAGGAATTCTGTATTTGCAGAACTCAATGTGGTAATTAAGATAGCAAGAAACCAATGCTAGTTTGCATGTCCTCTCGGGTTCCTTTGGGGAGAAAAAAAAAATCACTAATGTGACTTGAAATGTGTCCAAGGATTTTAGTTAGCCTCCAATTAGCTGCAGAGTTCTGTTATTGAAATGCATAACAAATAACCCCCTGAATCTCCCTGAACCCTTCATTACTTAAGTCCTGATTTCAAATGGTGCCTTTGTTAGAACACACATCCCAAAAGCTAGCTCTGACTTAATTACAATGGACAATCGGTCCTGCCAGGTGAAAGCTGCAAAGACAATACACTCTGATGTGTATCTCTGTGAACCTCAGGGGCCCAGCTCTTCAGCAGAAGCAAACAGCAGAACAAAGTCAAACATGCCCATAACAATACACCACGAATTACAGGCTGGATGCTCGCCCCTGTCTAACCTTGCACACTAAGTCTACCTCAATCCATATAGGAAATTCCATCGACCAGGCAGGCCGAGGAACCCGGGCATGGGGTTATGCATGGGGTATTGGAATCTGTGTTATCTCAGCAGCAGAAGGCATATTCCATCTCTTATGTTCCTTTACTTCTTTCCCATCACTACTTTCCTTTATAATCATTCCAACATTAAGGGAATCATAGCTTGGTCTATAGCTTTCTAGTTAATTATATATGTTGAATAACAAAAATGTAGGCTTACCAAATAATGAATATTTTGGAGACCATCGGTAATTTTTGGAGATATCCTTTTTTGTTTCTTTCATTCTTTTATTTCATTCATTCTTATTTTTCTCTCTTCTCTCTTTTGCTTTCTTTCTTGCCTTTGTTCCTTCTTCCCTTCCATCTTTCTTTTTATTGAGAACATTAATAAATGTACATATTCCAAATTGCTCATATGCCCATGGTGTTATACTGTTATATTCCTTCTCCTCTGCCCTCCTTCCATCAAAGGCCCTCCCCCGTTTCTCTATATAAATAAATCGACTTTGAAGACACTTCTTTGGTAATCACCCTTTTCCTTTATAGAAGAGTTGAAACACTACTCTGTTTCCATGACAAAACAGAAGTAGTGTATTTAACCTATGCTATAAACTGAGTTAATAGTTCAATTTTACCAATTTGTAACAAATTCAATGTATAAGGCTGTCACAGGTCTTCTACCTTAGGTTCCAATAATTTTCTTCAGTGTGGGGATGCTTCAGAGGAGACCTGGTACTTGATCTCATAGCTCCTGTCATTATTTCAGCATACACACAGCAGTGGGTGAGGAGAAGGGAAGTAATTTATGAAGTCAATATGGTTTCATAAATAAAATCATCTTTGAAAATTTTGCTAAGAACACTGTTTCAAATCCATCCATTGCTTAAAATGAGGGTTGTGTGTGTATCTGTGTGTATGTGTGTATGTGCACTGGAGTGCTAGAGAGTTTGTGACTGTTTTGTAGTGTTAGCATGTTTGTAAGTAGCATGCATATGAACAAATGTATATATGTTCATATGTGTATGTGAGCATGTATGCATGAATTTGCAAGCATACAGAGCCAATGCATCTTTTCATGTGATATGTGGAAAAGGAATGTGGCCTTTTTTAGGTTGCAGGTAAGAAGCCAAGTTCATGGATGTAAATAAAATAGTTTTATAATCTAAGAGCAAGCCACAGCAGTTCAACACCATATGGTGAAACTATGGGAAAAGCTGGGAATGGATATGTTGAATTTATAGTTTCCAAATGATCATTTTATGCTGCAGGAGAATGAAAATTGAGCTGTCTATAACCATTAGTAATGAAAATAATGAATCACATGGCATTGAAATAATGCTATAGCAGTTACCTTCTCATCACTGGGACAAAACACCCTATGAGCAACAGCTTATAAGATCCTGGTTTCTTTACAGTTTTGAGAAGAAGTTTCACCATGGCAGATCTGACAGCTGGGGATCACATCTGTCATATCAGCTTGGTGGCGGCAACCAGAATGAACTAGCTCCACTAGTAAGTGGGCCGGACTATAAAATCCCCAGGTCCAAGGCCAGTGACCTACCACCTCCTTCAAGGTTCCGCTGCCCAAAGACTCCACCAGTTAGGAACTAAATAAGAGGCTTTAAAAACACTTGGGACTGTGGTGGTGGTGGGGGTCATTTTATGTTCAAGCCACCACAGACACCATTAAGAGAATTAAAGGAAACCCCAAAGAATGGGAGATAATATTTGGAAAAACCAACAAAGATCATGAGTCCAGGGTTTTGTGTATTATTTAAATCATATAATACAATTAGCAAAAACAGGAATCACCTTTATTTTTTTAATTTAGAAATATTTGACTGTTTCTCAAACGATAATATCCAAAATAAAAATATACATGAAAACCTATTTGGAGGAATGCCGTATGAAGACGGAGAGTGATGTCAGTGTACACTGGGAAAATACCCATAATAACGTAGTTACCAGTAGAACTCAGCTTTCCCCATGCTTGAAACATCTCAAATGTGCTGTCATCTAGTTTCCAGAGTCACACGGGGCCAAAGGCAAAATTCTTTTTTTTTAAATCTGTATTATCCTTAATTAGATACATTGTATGAACAAATCTTATGATGGTAATCCCATTTAACTCCTTCCTGTCCATAAACCACTGGGGTCCCTCCTTCATGGGCGTACTGGATCAGTCCATGGGGTAGAGGGTCATGAATAGTTCAGGAGGTAGCCAGGAGATTCTGTAATTTTTCAGAAGGCAAGGAGAGAGCCATGGTCAATCCAACTCCACCAACAAGCCACAGGATGATGGTTGACATCCTTGAATGGGTATAAATAGACATTCATCTACGTAGATTACTAAAATCTACCTCATTTGGGTTGCAGAAATGAGTGTTACATAATGAACATTCCATTAAGACTTTCAAATATCAATCATTTCCCAAGAAATATTTCAAAATAATGATATTCCTTATAATCTTCCAATTAAAACACTTGATATGATTCACTTTACAGGAAGAGTTGTACTAGAAGCTAGGTAAATGGAGATATACATCCACAGACATAATTGAAACAAGGGTTATAATGTAAGCAAAAATATGCATTAGCATATTTACAGACCCCTCAATTTTCAGTTCAAATATAAATGGCAGAGGTTAAGTACACACTGTATTGTATATTATTCATGTTGCATAGAAATAGCAACGATTTTTGGATAATTGAGCAAGAACAAGGCTTACGTTCTCTCCAAGTCACAAAACCTAGACAGCAGACATCCCTACATCACTTGTGCCAAAATGATTGTTGATGTTATGTTTCTGGCATGGTATCCCTAGATTTCAGGAAACTCATGTTTGAAAGTACCTATTTATATGACTAAAGTGATTATATACCCTTCCCTGGACACCTACAAAATAACCACTTGCTTTTTTGACAAAAATGTTTTGTTCAAACTCTAGATTATTGTTTGTTTGTTGGTTTTATAAGAGCATCAATTTTCCAAAGAACATTTTTGCTTAATTAAATCTTTTGAATAGATGTCATTCCACATATGTTAACCACAGTGACTAAACAACATAAAATTCAGGAACAACAAAGACCCAACCAAACAGAAAGACAAGCTTGTCAAACGTATATTGGAACAATATTGGATAAAAACTTTTTTTTCCTAAAGTGGAAATTACTAATAGACTATTCTTCATATATCACACAGGATTAGATAAAATATCAAATATCCTCAAGAAAGTTCATAACAAGGTTATCATAAAGAGGAAATAACCAAGCAATACTACAAAAAGATGGCCGTCTTCAAAATGTGAAATCATCTAAGGTACTTTTCATATGCATAGTTCCTCTGAAAAGTAAACAGTAACTGCTGAAGATTAAATCTAAGATAAAATCAGTCAGTGAACATCATGGATTGCTTTGTGCTATGATCTCACTATGTGTTTTGTTTTATCCTTTATCTTTCTTCTGTGCAGGAACGATACACATGCTGGTCATAAAGTGACAGATTGTTCCTTACATCTTGTAGGAACATAGCCATATTGAAAAGACAATTAGCCACATGACGTTAATTACTCAAGAAATGATCGTTAAAATAAAATGTGAAATGTTTCTGCATGTGTAAATTTTAAGTGATGTAGAATGTGCTACATTTCACAAACAATATGTGAATATATTATATATATATATATATATATATATATATATATATATATATATATATATATATATATGTGAACTATAAATATGTATTTACATGCTTATCTATAATATCATATATATATATATATATATATATATATATATATATATATGACAGACATATCAATGACCTAGCATGGTTAATCCAAACTATAATATCCAAAACTAACGAAATTTCTACATTGTAATCATTATGTAAGATTTTCACTTGTACTTGTGCATGAAAGTGTAGCTGATAGTTCAAATTGTAAAATCAGTTCTGAAAATGTCTCTACTTTCAAAAAGTATATATAAGAAAATAAATTAGGTTTATATTATTGACTAGCTATAAATGCAATAATTAATTTATTGTAAGTGAACAAATAAAAAGATAATAAAATGTTTTTTTATATAGACTGGCTTTTAGAAAGGAAGATATTTTCAGTTAATGCACCTCAATTTCCTCTAAGTCTCAACACTACAGAGAAAGTGTCCTTCAGAGGTATTGGCGAGGGAGCTTTCTTTTTATCTCCATTTATTGAGGCACTGATCCTGAGACCTGGACTACTTAATATCTGAGAGACATGTAGCCTCTATATCTCCTCAAATTTTTTTCTGTTGTTTTGATGACAGGCGTATGAATAATCATCTCATAATATAATATAAATTCCACATGTCTATACACATGTTGAACTTACTAAAAAGTCTCAATTTCTGTATCCATGGTCTCCAACAAAACGTGAAAACCCATTTTAAATCCAGAAATTTTATATTTTCAGATCACTGGAATGACTAATCTTATCTCATTATCATCACTCATAGTTATTAGTTTTATATTGTGGCTATGGACACAATATTGACTGTACCTAAGAACCACCTAGAATGCTTTCAAGTCTTATCCTCTAGCTTAAAATCAGTTATTCATTAATGAAAATTTTGTGAGGTTTGCAGACCAAGTGGAGTACCTTGTTATCTGGGGTCACTCTGAACACAAATATTAAAATATTAACTTCTCATAAAATGAATGCAAATATGTGCTTTTTTGAGTTTATATAGAAAGCTCATTACCATGTGCTTCCTGTTAAGTGGAATCAGACAAACTTGAATCTTGTCTTCCTTCAAATGCAGCCCGTTGGCATGCTGGCATAGCTGCGCCCACGTGGTTATGTTGAGTAACTAGGTCATAACTTACTATGCGAGCCACTAAATGTTATTACCTTCTCCCCTTCATTCCCTTTCCATGCTTTAAAGGAACCCAAAAGCTATTCTCAGTCTGTTCTCAGGCACTTCAAAGGAACTGTGGAATGCATCTACAACCCCTTATTCTTTTGTAAATATCTCAGTCACCCCCCCACTATGAAGATAATATTGATGTTTAAAACATAGAAAATAATTACATTGTACTCTAAGAATCAATTTCTTGTCATACTCTGGAATTTTCCTTTAAGAATATTGTATGATTCATAAAGAAGTATACTTTATAATTAAAGTAAAAATGGAGGCTGGGGACATGACTTAGGCACTTGCTGGCAAGCTTGAAAACAACCTCAGTTTAATCCTCACCACCAATGTCAAGCAGGATACAGAGAGATTTAGGCATCTGCAATTCCTATGCATTAATGGTGATGGGAGTTGGAACCAGGAGATTCTAGAAACTCATAAGAAATAGCAGAAAGAAGGAATCTGCTCAAAAACATGGAAGGAAAGGAGAAAGAACTGGAGGCCATCCACTGTCCACCACAAAATGCCTCCACCAAGTCCCCTGACATATATACACACTTACATAGAGACATGTATACATTCACAAATAAATACTAAATAGCAAAAAGGGAGGAAGTACCTGTGGAAAATTCATGTACAGACACTAGTATTATAGAACACATGCTTCCCTGAGTTATGTAGTTTTGAGCTGATACAACAGAACTCCTAAAACATTAGAGAACACCAAAAAAATTAAGGTATTCTGGCTCTCACCAGGAATCCCAGCATGTGAGATACTGAAGCAGGAAGGGTTATCACAACTTTCAGACCAACATGGACTGTATGATAAGTGCTAAGCCTGTCTGGGGGTGCTCTCAAAAATAAAAATAAAAATAAAACTTCCCCTCCATTCACTAGCTATCAAAATGCTGGAAAGAGCTATCCTGCATGCAGGCAATTGGGAGAGAGAAGTCATCAAAGGGGGACCTTGCAAAGCCCTATGATTAGCCCCACAGGCCAAATGTCCCAAACGGTACAAAAAGGCATGTCTGTTTTGGGAAATACCAATCACTGTTTAATAGCATGGGAGGGAATACATGAATAGTTTTATAAACCTAGCCAAAAGTCTATGGCTGGGGAGGTCATGAGCCCTAGGAATGTAAAACCTGCTGTTGTCTGGCTAAATGCATATATTATGCCCACCAAACTGTCCTGTAAGCACTTTTTAAAATGTTTATATCCATATATTAAGGCTATTCTCACTTTTGGTTTGAGGAGTTTCCCTTTTCAGGTGGCAGTGAGAGCTCAGATAACTCAAAAGTCACTATAGTACAGAGAAGAAGGGACAGTGCAGTGTTCAGCACTGAGACATCTCTATCACACCTCTGCAAGGCTTAGCATCCACTGCTTAGGAGGTGCAAGAGAGAATGTCAGAGCCAAAGGAAGTGTAGGGTTACACTTACAATGCAATCATCCAGGCACAAAATGGCCTTGACATTCATGACCTCACAGTGCCTACAAAAGACCTTCATAATAGGAGGAAAAGATGATGGCATCAAAAATAGAAGAGAGACTAATTGAAAGGGGGAGGGGATTTGATGGAGGGTGGATTTGAGGGTGGGAATGGGAGTGAAGGGAGTGAATCATCATGGTTTTATTGTCTATCCTTATGGAAGCTGTCCATAAATCTAAAGTCCAGAGACACTTAAGATCTCAACAATTAAACAGACATAAAACTCTCACAGCATGATTCAGGGAACTGAGCAGAAGAGGGGGAAGAAAGAATATAAGAGCCATGGTGAGGGAGAATATCTAGAGATATTGCCCCCCCCAGCAACAATACAAAACAGAGAAAAATAAATTGGCTACCTTGGTGCAATTCACCTCCCCCTACCCCATGGACAGATCCAGTATGGCCACTGAAGAGGGCCCCCAGTGGGTTGGGGACAGGGAGGAGGGAAAAGGAGATACTATCACAAGATTTGTTCATATGATGTGTCTGATTATTGACAATAATCATGTTGAGAAAATGTATTAAAAATAAGCAAAAATAAACAAAAATTAAAGAGGGAAGATATGAAGGATGAGAGAAAAAGAGGGAATTGCTACATATTGAAGGATAGAAGTAATGAAGGAAGGAAAGAAGGAAGGAAGGAAGGAAGGGAATTGCAGGATCAGCTAGTTTGTTTTTGGCAGTTGACATGAAAAAAAATTGACAGGTGGAAAGACAAAGAAAGATGAGATGCAGAGCTATGGATTTGTGGGAGAGAGAAACGGGGAAGGAAGGAGGATCATAAGAAAGAGAGAATTTCAAATGCTATGTGGTATGATACTCATAGCAAGCAAGCAGCTGTCATTCTGAATGAAAAAAAAATCACCTTGTCATCTGCAGAGTTCAAGCTCAAGGACTTCAACATGGAGGTTTTAAAATTGCATAATGCTTTATGTTTACAGTTTGGTATTAGGCTGCACTCATAGATCTCCTCAATCTTACATGGCCTTACCCTGACATAAACTGTGTTGAGTAAGAGGTAATCTGCATGCTGTTTGAAGGTGGTGGATAGTATTACTTAACACCTATATATCTCCTCATAGGCCAATGAGGTCACTGTCCAGAGTGATATAAACACATAAAAGCATAATTTTCTTTCAAGTGACCCATTTTTTTAGACTGCCAGTATAAATGAATCTCATAAGTAGGTACAGAGCACAGATTGTATGAATTTAGCTGTATTCAGTATTTCATAGATTTAAACATTTACTTTGTAAATTATGTGAAATTCACATGACATTAAGCTATGATTTTGACAACAATCATTTGGAAACTTAATAGGTCTAAAAGGGTCCTGCTGACGGTGGACACATGTTTCAAATATATTTAACCATCTGGGAATGTGAAGTTCTTCACAGGAAATCTATTTCACAAATGCTGCCAGTATGTTAGCTGCTTTTTTTTTCTTAGCTCTGAGCTGCAAATCTTACTTTTCCTGTTTCGTGTAGTGCAAATATCAATTAACCTTGATCATTTAAAACAAATATAGAAAGGACACAAGAAGAGCAGCGATAACAAGATAACACAATGAACATCTGGAGGTAAAGAAAATGTATGTTAATGTAATATATTCTGAAGATACTCTCTTCAGCTTTCTGACACCAAACAGAAGTATGGTTGCAGACATATTTATCTTTATTGAATAAGCCTTGTTCTCAGCTTATCATTACACTGAAGAAAGATGCTTCCCTTTTTACTACACATCAAGATTTGTAACATCTGCCTAGAGATATAAATGTAAGTATTAGCTTTTCATGCATTTAAATGAGTCAAGATCAGACTTTTTAGAAATCACCTAATAACTTTTATTGTAGGCAAATAATCTGAGAGAATACTGAGTACATATTCTCATCTCACAGATTACTGATCAACCCGCATATCTAAGCATTTACAAGGCTTGATCTCATATTTTTGTCTTCTGTGGTATGTCAATGATAGCTTAGAGGGTGAGATCTGTGTGGTCCGTTTTCTAGGGTCCTACCTAAGAGGATTGACTTTTTTAATTAGTTGACTTGTCCGTTATACCAAAATCTTTTAAAAATTCTAATATGCAAATACATACTTATTCCAAATATATACAGTTACTAATGAAATATCTACACATACAATACACATTTCATATTATAGATGGTGTTATATATGTTTAGACATGGTTTACTATTAACAAATCCTATAATTAATTATTTAATTAGAATTTAAGGAAGTTTTTCTTCATAATTTGGCCAATTTAAATTTTACTCTATTTTTAAAAGTTATCAGTGATGGGGTTTACTCACGACTTTTTTTTTTATTTTGCTGGTACTTTTTGAGTACTTTTGAGTCAGAGAGAGATAGAGAAGAGAGGGAGGGAAAGAGAGATACTAGGTGCACCCACGGCCTCGAGCCTCTGTAAAAGAACTCAGATGCATGCACCACTTTATTCATGGCTTTACGTGAGTACTAGGGAATCAAACATGGGTCATTAGGTTTTGCAGGCAAATGTGTTAACCACCAAGACATCTTTCAGTCCTTAATTTTAAATAATCATTAGAAATTTGGGTCAAATGTCTATCTATAGGGGGAAAACATGGAAAACAAAAATTTCATTCAAAATATATAATTATTAAATAGAAGATTTAGAGAATATTGTGTATATGTAGGTTAATACTGTGTTGGGAGTATGTATGTGTGTGTGTGTGTGTGTGTGTGTGTGTGTGTGTGTGTGTGCATGTGGGTCTTGTGGAGAAATAAGGTAAAGACCATAGACAAACTGTTATTGACAAGAATAAAAAATAATAACGCATTGAGTCAGTGCAAAGCAGATGTGTGTATTCTTTATCCATATCCTTTATAAAATCTTAGAAATATCCTTTATGAAATATGAGAAATAGTCATTATTTTAATTTCTATTTAATAAGAAATTTTACATGATATATACTACTCAACTGTATTTTATTTTTTCTCTTTAAAATATATTTGTCCAATATTTTTAGCAATAAAAACATTCAACATGCAACAAAAATATCTAATGCATATATAGAATTGCTATGTATTGAAGAAAGTTGTGGGGTACAATAGCTTAATTTTTCAAACTGTCACAGTTTTGTCATAAGTAAATTAGTTGTGAGAATAGTGCTAGAATATTATGGATATACCTGAAGAAGTCTGCTAATGAAAGCTACAATGCCATTCACAGGGATCAGGAGAAGAATTTCAGGTAATATTGGTATTCTAAAACTATTGTTGTCTAATTGCTGAACACAAAACAGATTGAGGGTTCTGTTCTTTTTGGGTTGAGAGCTGAGTTTCTGTTGGTGTGTGTGGGTATGTGTGTGTATGTATGTGTCTGTATGTATGTCTGTGTGCATGTGTGTCATTAGTGTTTGATTGAAATCACTATAGTTACACTGCAGATATGATTGGAACATTTGCCCTGCATCAGTAGCCATCATTTCTTTTTAGTAACCTGATAGAATTTTATATATAAAATATAAAAAATATATATTATGGGCTGGAGAGATGGCTCAGTGGATAAGACACTTGCCTCCAGTGCCTAAGGCCCTGGGTTCAATTCCCCAGAACCCACATAAGCCAGACCCACAAGGTGATGGCCCTGGTGTTCTCTCTCTGTCTCTCACTCTCTCTCTCTGTATCTCTGCTTGAAAATGAATAAATAAAAATATATTAAAAATATATATATATATATATATATATATATATATATATATATTATATTTTATATGTAAAATATATATCTTATATATTTTATATACAAGATATATTATATATATATTTTTTTTCAAGGTATGGTCTCACTCTAGCCTAGGCTGACCTGGTTTCAGGTTGGCCTGTAATTTATGGTGTCCTCCTACCTCTGCCAACCAAGTGCTGAGATTTTGCAATCTTTTATAATAATAATTTGTATTTATCCTATGCCACTTATACTACTGGACCAAACAGTTTATAAGAATTACCTAGTTTATTCCTCACAGCATTTCACGAGTAATAGCATACCATTGCCTCATTTTTATATTTGAAAATTTGGGGGCTCAACGAATATCAGTTGATTGTTGTAAAACACATATCAAGGCTTAAGGCACCCTAGAACTATCCTGTATTTTTGTTCTCTGTGACAGTGTGTTTTTTCCCCACCTTATTTCCAGACTGTGATGGATGGTTAGTTGGGGTTTAACTTATGAGCACTCATTCCTAAACAGATGTATTCTCTCAATTTGTGTTACATATGTTTCTATATATTTAATATATGCAGTATTTTTGAATTAGAATTTCTTATATTTCCTTAGGTATGGTAACTATAAATTTCTTCATCAGTAATTCATTCAGGAGGACACCATTCATCAAAATAGTGTTAATGGCAGATGGGAGAGGAATTGAGGTGATATTGGTCAACAGGTGTGCAATTTTAGATGTTTAAAGTGAACAAGTTCTAATAACTAATGGGCAACAACGTATTTATAACCATCCAGCACATACATGAATTTTTTAAGAGGATAGATCTTAAACTTCACACACTACATTACTTATATAGAGGCCATCAGTCAGGTCAGTGATTTTGCATAATGTGTACATATGTGAAAGCATACAAGTATATATGTTCAATATATGCAATTTTAGATAGAAACAGTGCCTAAATAGGCTAGTAAATTTATCCAGAAAGGTATAGGTTCTGGTTTCCAGGTCTACTAATGTGCAAAAACATAGTATCCATGGTTCTATATTTTATTCAAAGTTGCATAATTTATAGAAATTGTGATTATATTTTTTTATTTAAAGCACTGTTATTTTCTTCTAGAACATGATAGTATTATGATACCAGGTAATAAGTTACCTACTTTCTCTTGAAAGCGGCATAGTCAGAAATCTGAAATCTGCAGATGATTTAACTCACCATCTTAACATGTTTGACATTTCCTTTGATCACCTTGATGGATTTTCTCACTTGAATGGAAGGAACCTAAAAAGGAGGAAAGGAAAAAAATGTCTGTGAGCTGCAAAATCAACTGTCAGATCAGAAACAAAATATTAAAATAACTTCCTTTAAAGCTGACTTTTATCACAGAACTAGAATCTAACTACAAGACTCTATGGAAAATAATCCATCAAGGAAAAAATTCTCTTATTTTGTATTTTAAAATTTATTAAAAAGCAGATCCATGGGGCTGGAGGAATGGCTCAGCAATTAAGGCACTTGCCTGCAAAGCCTAATGACTGATGTTTTATTTCCTAGTACCCACATAAAGCCAGATGCACAAAGTGGCACATGCATCTGGCATTTGTTTGCAGTGGCTAGAGGACCTGACATGCCCATACTGTGTCTCTGTCTATCTCTGCTTGTGGTTATTTGAAAATAGTAAGTGGGCTGTTGTACTTTATAAGGAAGTACAATAGAGAGAACCCCTTCATGGACATCTACATAAAGATGAGGAATGTTATCATTTTTATAATTAAGGAAGGGAGATGAGGTTACTTGACTTTCAAGGTCAAGCATAACATCAGGATGGAACGTAGATATATGCCTGGTTGTCTCCTTCAAAGGCCACACCACTGATGTTCATGTTTCTTCCATGTTTGAAAAGTTCATGTCTAGACAGTCTAATTTTTCTTTTACTTATAAAGTCATTCTCCAAATATACGATCTTCAAGTAAGAGTGATTCATTACACGCAATCTTCAACAATTTAGTATATATTGTAACTTCAATCTTTAAGACTAGATAAACCAAAATCTAAAACACCATAATTCATCTATTTTGAGTGATAATGACAAAATTGTTTTAAAATATTCAAATAGATTTGATTATTTGTTTTATTTTGGTACTAATGAAGGTTCCAAAAAATTCAAAAAGCTTGAGACTTGGTCAAACATTTTATATATAAAAAACAAGTTGCATTAGAGCTTACTGACGGTAGTAATTCCCTATTTAAAAAATGCTGAACAAAGGGTATTAGGAGCTAATATCTAGAATTTTAGTGTACACTAATTAGTTATATTCACCTTCATTTGATAAAAATTTGATGAAGCTGACTTACAGATGATACAGATATATTCATTTTATATTGTCTCTTGACAAATTAAGTCATATCTAACAGTTCAATACAAAACACTTTCTATGAAGTATACTTTGTGTATCAGGAGTCAGGTCATGGCTCACCTGAGCCCTGCAGGTCTTCCTATGGCACCTTTATGGGAGTCAGCCCAGCTTTGTTTCTTCCTAGAGTTTGGGGTCTTCATTGTGGCTTTCCAAGGTGTAGGCAGAATCCATTAGCTTTCAGTGTGATGATCTGGGTACTGGTCATTTTCTGACTGTTATGAGGGGAGCACTGTCATTACTGCGGGCTCTCTCATAATCCTCTCATATTACAACACTTGTCCAAGATTGAAGAGTCATGAGTGATATCATTAAATCACACTTGGCATATTTTCTGGATGTGAGGGAAAACACAGATTCCAGCTGCTTTCAATGGCAGGGTTCAGTGTAACAGAGTGACTCACTAGTCTTCAACTCAGTCTATTTCGAGCGGGGGAGATAGCTCAGCAGGAAAAGTGTTACACTTTTAAGCACGAGGACATGAATTTCATCGACTGAACTCATTAAAGAAAATCTGAGTGATGTAAAATCTGTAATCCCAGTGATGGGAGAGGTGGAGATAGGCATTTGCCTTCACTTGCTGGGTAGTCTAGCCTATTAGGAGAGCATAAGACCTGACAGAGTTGCTGTTCCACAAAGTATGGCTGTCACCTGGGGAAGGACACCTGGTGTGCTGTGTGGTGGCCTCCACACACTCCTGCACACACATGCTCATCTGAATACATGGAAAAGTCTGCAGACATATATAAAATTTGGACAAAAATATGAAGAAGGAAATAAGCAATGAGCTAGTACAGACTTGCTTTACAGCTTTCAATTCCAACATCTGGGGTTCACATCAGTAAGTCCAGGTCAAAAGTGTTTCTGCTGAAAGCTATTGTTCTCTGGTCCAGAACTGTATGCGACAACCCTCTCAAAATAAAATGAGTAGGTGAACTTACTGAAGTCTCTCTGCAAATATGTCAACCCCTCCAATTGAAGTTATTGCTCTCTGAGACCCATCTGCATTGGTTAGTGTTCCATTCCAACAGAAAGACATGTCTAAACATATGGGGTTGGTGTTTGGGGAGCAGTCATGAAAGCAAGGTTAGGGTGAATTTATCTGCTTGCATTTTCTTCAATTCCAGTTCTCATATTATGGCCTGTTTATGATGGTGTGGCCTACAAACATTTCTGTGAGGTCTGTACTTTTTAACTCTCAAAATGTCCACGTGTAAGCCTATCATGTTGTATAACATTATATCTTTTTATTTTATTTTTAAATATTTTTTTGACAAATTTACATACATTAACACAACAATATGCTCAGTATCATAGGTTCTTAGATAAAGCCATTGGATCCTTGATGACATTCCCTCTTATGCATTAGTTATTCTCCCCCCCCATGACTATTATATTCTTTCCACCCTCTCTTCTGCAAATTTTCCTGAGTCATAGTGGGTGAGTTTAAATTTTGCATAGTTATTGGGTTTAGACGAGTGTGTAAATTTGTATTTTGGACAATTTTAGGCACCCTTGGTGCCTCTCTCCATCATCCTTCCCTAGGTTATCTGCCTTGCTGTGGGAATAGCTCTTTTGCTCGCCATCTCACTTCCTTAGAGGTTACGTTAGGGCTCTAAGTGGTGAGTTTGAGGTGAAATGTCTCCTGCTTGGGTGTCCCCCGTCAAGTCATGTCCCTTTGTTGGAGTCGGTTATCCCCTGTTCTCATTGCTTTCTGAAAAATACAAACAGAGTAGTTCAGTTTAACCTGATTAGGGGAAACAGATAAGGGAGAATATGTGGCTCTTGTCTCTCTGTTCTTGTGTGAGTTCGCTGACTATGATCTGTTCCAAATCCATCCATTTTTCTTTGAATTTTGTTATAACATTTTCCCAAATTGCTGAGTAGAATTCCATGGTGTATATGTACCACATTTTTTAGATCCATTCACCTATCGATAATTAATTTTAAAGTATATTTTGCCAGATAATAGTGTAGTCACTCCTACTTGTTTTTATTTTATTTCCATTTGCTTAGAATATCATTTTCCATCCTTTCACTCTGAGGAGGTTTTTATCTTTAGAGGTGACATGGGTTTCTTGGAGGCAACAAATAGAAGGGTCAATATTTCTGATACATCCTACTAGCCTGTGTCTTTTTATGGGAGAGTTGAGACCATTAATATTCAAAGTAATAACTGTGAGACTTGACTCAATACCTGCCTTGGTGAAGGGCTTATAAGATTTGGTGACTCCTGTGTTTTCTCACCTCTGGCTTGATTATCATGCCAACCTCTAGAGGGCTCTTCGGGTTGGTTGTCCAGCTCTTCTGTGTTGAATATTTCATGTAGAATTATCTGAAGGCTTGGTTTTGTGTCCATGTAGTTATAGAGTTGAATTTTATCATGGAATATTTTCCTTCTTCCTTCCAATATTAGGGAAACTTTTAGTTTGGGTTGAAAGCCAATACTAGGGATAGATATGCAAAACAAAAGCCAGAACCTGGTCTGGCAGTTCTGCATTTTTTGTGAAATACAGTGTGCTTGCTTGCTTGCTTCTGGAAGTGCTGGGCTGACACTCTCTCTCTCTGCTTGCTTCTGTAAAAGGGAGGCAGCCTTTTTCCTTGACTTCCCCTGTGTCTGTTACTTCAATAAACATTTTCCTCCCCAAAATTGTGTCTGGTTTGGAGATTCATCCCAGTGACATGTGGCTGAATACAACACTAGGTAATTAATCCATCCAGATAATACAGAATTATCTACTTCAGGTTCCTTAATTTAATTACATCTTCAAAATTAACTTTTATTAACTTATAACATTTAAAAGTAGTTTTGGGTTTATAATATTTGAGGGAGAAGACATTGTTCAGCCATCTCGTTATGTATCCATTTACCTATGAAATTCAAATTAGTTATGTCAAAATAAATATGAACAATCTCTATATTTCCCTACTATTTTCTTCTCCTTCTTATTAGTTGACAAGTATTTGAAATCATTGTGAAACCCAGATGTTCACAATTGCACAAAGGATTCTCTTTTTATTTTATTTCTTTTCAGCCTTTTGAGATGATCCCCATATGGAACACTTTACTAACAATAGTGTGCATGAAGCTTTGTTTGGATTTTTGTTTCTGTGAAAAAATACTATTCAAAGAGTTTGGAAGTTTTAGAAAATAACATGACACACAAGATATATATATATATATATATATATATATATATATATATATATATATATATATATATATATATATATATATATAGATAGATAGATAGATAGATAGATAGATAGATATATAGATATATAGATATATAGATATAGATATAGATATAGATATAGATATAGATATAGATATAGATATAGATATAGATATAGATATAGATATAGATATAGATATAGATATAGATATAGATATAGATATAGATATAGATATAGATATATTCATGCAAAGACTTGTTTTTGTTCTAATTACATTTTAACTTCAATCATTACATGGCTTTTATAATTTCTCTGTGTGACAATTTAATGGATTTTATAATTTGAGTGTATAGCAAAATAGCATGAAGTCACTAGTACTTTGATTTTGTGTGCAGGATTTCATACAGATCTTCTACTACTCAGACATGTATCCACATCAGAGATGTTCTCATTACCTGCCTCAGGACCACATGGGCAGACATGAAATATGTATTACTCCAAGAGAGTCAGGCTTTCAGCCGAATGAATGTCATGAGTTTATAGAACCATAGCTCCTCTGGTTGGTCGGATAAGTGTAGAACTCTTTCTGAGGCTCAGAACTGGAAATGATGTAGTCTGAGAGCCCCATAGATTAGGAGTGAGAAAGCAAACACTCATCATTCTGATGTCCATGTCTCACTTAAAAAAATTCTTTATTGCCCAAAATTAGATAAATTGATTGAGTAAATATTGTACTTATATTCCCATTTCCCTCCTCCCTGTCCCCAATCCACTGGGTATCCTCCTCGGTGGGCACACTGGATCCATCCATGTAGCATGGGGTTATGGATAGCACAGGAGGCATCAAGGTTGCCCCCCTATATGTATTATAGCTGAGGGCGATAATGTCTCTGGGTAATCTCTCCTACCATGGCTCTTGCAATCTTTCCACCCTCTATTCCACTCAGTTCCCTGAGTCATGGAGGGTGAGTTTTAAGTCTGTTTCATTGTTGCTGTGACCTTAAGATTCTCTGTGCTTCTAATTTCAGTTGTGTTGGAAGTCATTGGTATCTGTCTTGCTGACACACTTTTCTGACCTTATAAGTCACTCAGCTTTTCTAGATCCCATTTCTCTGCACTACACATTAAATAACAAAAATGGAATTTTCCCCACAGCTTGCCAACTTTGAAATGTTTGATGTTGTGTGCCACTGTTATTCTTGCCTTTTTAGTGACTTTGGTGACACCAGTTAGAAGATGTCTACAGTTTATGAGGACTGGAAATTAAAAATCATCTCTAACAGAACAGTTCCCTCTGTCCTTCCTTGTCCTTAGAAAGAGATACGGGGATCAAAAAAATAAATAAAATTTACTTGTTTTATGCTGATATAAGTCAATAGTTAATTTTCACATAGCAAATATTCCTGCTTCATTTGATGTTGAGAGGAAAAGGAACATGGAATTGATTGGGATCCATGTTTGGTTGCAATTAAGTCAGACCTCAAAATTCTAGGTGAAACAGCTTCCTTATATTCAAGCTCCATGAGAGCCAGTCCATAGAAATATTTTGCGAAGGCCGCCTGTGCAGTCAAATGCACCTGCAAGCAAAAAGAGAGACGCTGAGTTTGCTTTATCTTCCTTCTCTCTGTGAGCCTTCTCTATTTGTACTTTCACTGTTCAGTGCACTGGAGATGCAGGCACACAGTCTCCTTGGAATCTAGATGTATAATGATGAGATGATTCCTTATGTATAAAGGCCTTTCAGCTTACCCGCCTGCCCACAGGATATCTTACAAGAAGAATGCAAGGAAATTAATTGCTCCAGAAAGCAGAGAGAGATTTTTGACCTCTCTCCTCAGGGGTGGAGGTGACAGGCCCTCCCCCTGACTTTTTCTTAAGTATGGACTGATTAAGCTCCTCGCGAGGACCCAGTTTTGACATTATTATATCAAGACTTTACTTCTCAGTGGCAGTCTCTTTTCTTCTTGTTCCTTTTTCATTTTTTTTCTTTTTTCCTGCACAGAGAAAGTGATCAAGAGGTAGCTTTACCTTGAACTTGTCTCTCTGTAGTTCCATGATCTTTAGTTGGGGTTCAGACCTGAGCTTCCACTTTCTTCTGCTTTGACATTGCAGAGCCTGGGGAAGAGTTACTGCAGTTATCACTGAATAAAGGAAAGACTTACCATGGTATATCTGTTAAAAGACAAAAGACACAGTTTCATACAGATTGTATGTACTTTTATAGAGACTCACAGTATCAATTATAACCAAATGACAACATAAAAAATCCTATGGATTTCATAAAGCTATGCTAAAGGTAATAACAAGCCTGATTTCAATGCCTCAGGGGATGAGACAAAATTCATTTGTATCATTATTTTATAAAAGCCAAAACCAAACCCCAAGGAGATTATGTGAATTCCCCACGTTCTCACTTCTAGGATGTGTCAGAATTGAGAAAGAAATCCAGACATTCTTGTCCTCAATCCAATTACTAGTTCATTTTCCTCATCACCTTATCTTCAGTGTGCAGCCTCTCCAGTCTGTGTTTTCAATCTGATCATCTCAGTTTTAAAGACAGAGACGTTTCAGCATGACTTCCCCTTGCATCACACTAGTAGAAGATGGTGAGATGTGATTCTTTAATGCCAGTTTGTAAGATTTGTGCAAAGTGTTGCTGGGTATCTTCACCACTGAGTGACACGATGTGGTTTACTTACCAGGTACAGATAGGAATCGACATGCACACTGTCCAGTTAGGGAAGTAAACAGACTGTTACTAAGGCAAAGCATTCTGGAACTTCTCTATCCCCTTTGTTGTTAAAATTCCATAATCACCTACATATTTCCTTACTTTAATATATTCATTACCCATAGTGAATTATCCAATATCACATAGGCTAGACCACCACTAGACACTAACAATAGCTCCTCTTGTCTAGGAACTTCTGTTGAATGACTTTCTTTTTAAATCCTTAATTTTCAGCGATTTTTAGTAATGAATCTTAGATACAGAATTTAAATGTGTGTGTGTGTGAGAGAGAGAGAGAGAGAGAGGGAGAGAGAGAGAGAGAGAGAGAGAGAGAGAGAGAGAGAGAGAGAGAGAGAGAGAGAGAGAGAGAGAGAGAGAGAGAGAGAGAGAGAGAGACTTGTGTGTTTGGGCACACCAGGGTCTCTTGGCACTGCAAGTAAACTTTAGATGTAAGCACGACTTTGTGGCACTACTTGGTTATTAGGAAATTGAACCTAGGCCATAGGGCTTTGCAAGAAACCTCCTTTATCCACTGAGTCACCTGTCTAGCCCCACATTTTATTTGTTTTCAAGCCTCTAATAAATACATCAGTCTGAACCTGGAACATACTGAACACAAAGTTCAGAAGACAATGAATGAGTGCTTTGGCACTTTTCTTCTTGTCCTTCTTTATTTCTGCTCCTCCCAGGCAGGATTTTCACATACTACCCTCTCGCAGCTTAAAAGATTCCTTTCACAAACACTAACTTCTTGACCAGGTGTCTACGTGCACTTCCTATATGATGCGACATGATGACGTCCTTTGCTCCTCCTAACTCTGTGTTTTGTGATTTTTCAATAGACTTGAGAGGCAGAGAGAAAGAGAGAGAGAGAGAGAGAGAGAGTGAGAGAGAGAGAGAGAGAGAGAGAGAGAGAGAGAGAGAGAATGAATGAATGTGTGTTCTCGGGCCTCTAGCCACTGCAAAGGAACTCCAGGCACATGAGCTACTTTGTGCATCTGGTTTGGCAATTTTAGGATTTCCCTCCAGATATTACATTCATTAAAAAGTTTACCAGTGTCTAAACAGAATTTTCATATGTGTAATACGATGTGTGTACTGAATGTAGATCCATAAGTGTGTATTTCCTTACAAACACAAAGTTTGGTCATAGTATTTTTAGGTCTATGCCATGATATGAAATGGCCCTATTTATTCTTGCTTTTCTCTTTATGGAAAGGTCAGGAACGTATCATTATTTATTATACTGTGATTATGTTAACACACTGTCATCAATGCACTCAATTATTGTGATGATTCACACTGTAAGGTTTATTCAGTTGCAGGACACTGAGATATCAAAGTGGAACTATACTGGAAGCCTCTTCCCTGATGGCTTGTTGGCCAAGAGTGTGAATGTCTAGGCAGGCTCCTGGCTGAGAAAAGTCATCAACAACATTTATCAGCATTGACCCCTGGAAGTCACCCAACTGGCCAGCCAGGCACAATATGTCTTCTTGTTCAATAGTAGCATGACCATTATCGGATAACCAACTGCTCTCTGATTGGATCTGAGGACTGTTTCACAGCAAGAAGTTCATGCCCTGTACGGAAAACTTAGTCAAAAGTCTATTGCTTGGCAGGAGATAAGCCATGGTGATGAAACTGCTACTT
>PVHP010023132.1:0-26998 GCA_004024765.1 Zapus hudsonius
CAGGTTCAATTCCCCAGTACCCACATAGAGTCAGATGCACAAAGTAGCACATGCATCTGCAGTTTGTTTATAATGCTTGAATGGCCCCCTCTCTCTTCTCTATCTCTCCACTTATAAGTAAATAAAAATACTTTTTAAAAAAGAAAAACAGCCAGGCATGGTGGCGCACGCCTTTAATCCCAGCACTCGGAAGGCAGAGGTAGGAGGATCACCATGAGTTCAAGGCCACCCTGAGACTACATACTGAATTCCAGGTCAGCCTGGGCTAGAGTGATACCCTACCTTGAAAAAAACAAAACAAAACAAAAAAAAAAAAACAAATAAATAAATAAATAAATAAAAGGAAAATAGTCTTGCTTTTAAAAACAGTTACAATTAAGTCTCCCTACTAAGAAAAGCCCAGGACCAGGCTCATTCATTGCCAAATTCTGACAAACTTCTTGCTGCTGCAAACTCCAAATGCATGTGCTACTGTGTGAATCTGGCTTTATGTGCGCACTGTGGAATGGAACCCAGACCAGGAGGCTTTGCAAGCAAGCACCTCTGACAATTGAGCCATCTCTTCAGCCTTATTTTTCAAACTTAAAGACAACCTATTACCAAGTTATACATTATACAGAAATGGAAGGAATGCTTCCAACTTGACTTCAGGAAGCCAGGATTATCCTGATTCCTACACTGAATAAAGACAAGACAAAAAACAGCTCAGATAAAATCCTTGTCACCTATACTTTAGGCAGGGGTTAAGAGGTAGAATTCATAAAGAACCGCAAAAATGAAACACCAAAAAATTAAATCTGCCAATCACCAAATGGGATAAAAAAATAAACAGTTCACAAAAGGACCACAAATAGCCAAAAAGTTCTTTAAAAATTGTTCAACATCCCTAATCATCAGTTAAATGCAAATTAAAACAACACTGAGACAGCATCTTACCCCAGTCAGAATGGCTATCAAGAAAGCAGAAAACAGGGGACTGGGGAGATGGCTCAGTGGTTAAAGGCACAAGCCTGACATCCTGTGTTCCATTCCCCAGTACCCACATAGAGCCAGATGCATAAGGTGGTGCATGCATCTGGAGTTCCTTTGTAGTGGCAAAAGGCCCTGGCACACCCATTCCCTCCCTCCCTCTCTCTCTCTCTCATTGTCTCTCTTTGCTTGCAAATACATAAATAAAATTTTTTAAAAAGAAAGGTGACAACAAATGCTGGTGAAGATGCAGGAAAGGGGGCCATTATCCACTTGGAAAAGTTCCAGGGAACCTCCCTGGAGAGTTACTGGTGTGCACCAGCAAGCCTGTTTTCTATCGTATTTTATTTTTATTACTATTTTTGCTTTTTGGGAGGCAGAGTCTCACTCTAGCCCAGGTTGACCTGGAACTCATTCTATAGCACCAGAGTGGCCTCAAACTCACCATATTCTTCTACCTCAGCCTTCCAAGTGTGCCATCACACCCCACAGCATGGTATTTTCTTTATAAAGTTTATTTATTTATTTATTTATTTATTTATTTATTTATTTATTTATTTATTTATTTAAGGGAGAGGTACACAAGGGCCTCTTGCCATTACAAATGAACCCAGATGCATATACCACACAGTGCTTCCCTGGAGCTTGCCCAAGGGAGACAGATACCTGATAATCTCTGTTATCTATTCATCATATTGAGTGAATTTTTAAAAACTAAAAGCAGAGAGAGAGAGAGAGAGAGAGAGAGAGAGAGAGAGAGAGAGAACGAGCGCCAGCCCCTGGCAGAAATGGTTTGTTGAATTTTTTTTCAAATGCCTAAACAAATTATGGTCTGCCCCCTAGAAAGAACCCCAGGCCTGCCTTCCAGTGAGTGTCGAAACAACTCTGGTCTGCTCCACTGGAAAACAGCAATGACACAAACCTCAAGGGTTTTTGAGAAGAGAAAGAAATGTGAGGGAAACACCACAAATACCAAGTCTTAAAAAGCATGGTAGAGACTCCCATTAATCGCTACTTCTGGAAGGAAAAGCTGTGACCATGAAAAGTACCAAGCTGGGCCTAAGAAGATGGCACAGCAGTGACAGCAGCACAGTCACACACAACACAGACAGGTCATTCTCACAACACTCCAACCTTTCAACATAGCCTAAGGTCTGCTGTGGTACAGGCAGCAGAGACCCACGTTTAAATCTGGGCAGTGCCATTTATCAGTTCTCAGACCCTGGGAATCTTATTAGTAAAACAAAGGAAATGATACAAATCTCAAAAAGTTCCTGGTAAATTGGTTAAGAGAAAAACAACTTTGTAAAATATAAAACATAGCACAGAGTATCCATATTTAATCAAGCAGTTTACCCTAGGAAGGAAAATATTCACAAATATAATTAGTCCCTCCTCTCAAACACCCTATCTCCTTAGCTGTATGACCAGAGAGAACTCATTTAACCTCTGTGAGCCTCAATCCCTGGCATCTTCAAACTAGGGCTGATGAGTAGTTCACACCACATACTGGGAGAACTGCATGACTAATACCCAGTACTTAATACCAGGTACCATTCTGCCACCAGAGCTGAGCTGAAATAGTGCAAGTCATGAGTGATTTAGTTTCTTTTTAGAATCATCTGGTGAGGATAGTTTTTAAATCCGCTTTGTATTTCAGAAGCATCTAAGATTTACAGAACTATTTTAAAGATAGTCCAGGAGAGTTCCCACATAGCTGAGACCCAGTTTGCCCCATTATTAGCATCTTACACTTGGCATTTTTAATGAATCAATACTGATGCATAATAATGTCCATGCTTGGGCTAAAGAGATGGTTCAGCAGTTAAGCCATTTGCTTGTAAAGTCTGACAGCCCGGGATCCAATTCCTCAGTACCCACATAAAACCAGATGCACAAAGAGGCCCTGGCACACACATTCTCTCTCTCTCTTTCTCTTTCTTTCTCTCTCTCTCTCTCTCTCTCTGTATCTCTACTTGCAAATAAATAAAATTTTTAGAAATAAAATAATGCCCATGCTTTATTCAGATTTCTTCAGTAGTTCCCTACTGTCCTTTCTTATAGTCATATCCTGGAAAGCTTTTAAATCAAAGGGCACTTAAAGTATACTTAACCCCTTGACTCCCAGTCCTGGATATTATAAGGACCCCCACATTTACATCTAGTAAGTTCCCAAGGGCTGATGTTGGGGACAAAATGAAAATATAACTTAGGACTTCATTGGTCTAGATTTTAGACTCATAAGCAATATAGTTCTATTAGTTACTTTCTACTTGGTGGGTCAAAATACCTGACAAAAATCAACCTAAGGGAGGAAGGGTTTGTTTCACCTTACAGAGAAGGCTTGGAGACAAAAGACAGACAGATCTGGTCACATCAGATCCACAGTGAGGAAACAACAATAAAGGCAGCTGCTTAGCTTTTTAACAGTCCAGGACCCAACCAAGAAATGGTGCACCCACAATTAACCTAACCAAAATAATCCTTCACGGGCACCACCAGTGGCTAACCTAATCTAGGTAATCCCTCTCAGGTGATTCTAGAAAATCACTACAGGCCATCACCACAGTATAATACAACAGCCACTATGGAAAGCTGGCTACTGAAATTTTGACATGTGGATAGTGTAAGCCAATTGGTGCTCTAAATGTAAAGCACCTAAAATACCAAAAATGTAATCCAAAATTGACTATGTGTTATAATAATTTGGATTTACTGGGTTGAATCAATTTCACTTATAAACTGGTTTACTTTCTATAAATTCAGTGCTGGCATCTTCATTATTACAAGAGAGCTGGCAGGATATTTCGGATGCAGCAGTGAACTGTGGGATGGGCAGAGCAGCACAGCATATTCTGACCTGGGGGCTTCTGCAAGGGGGATAACTCTGTCCATTAGGCTCAGAAGCCTTAGATCACCAACAGGGAAGAGGGGCTTCCACAAGCAGCACTAGTAGGCATCTCAGTGCAAACATGAAGCAAGTCAAACCACCTGCAAGCTGAGGCTTCAGGATGTTCAGGAAGTCTAAGGAAGTGATAAGGAAACAGCTGAATTTCAAGGGTTTGGCACAATTAGACCCACTAACCGAAGAAAAGTCAAGTCACAAAGATGGTAGCCCAGTGGGTCCTGAACTAAAGATGACTCTGTATGCTAGCTACAATGTTATTCCTTTCCACATTTCATGTGTTCTACAGACTAGGATACATTTACAATGATGGCTGATATCTTTGAGCTGGGAGTAGTAGCTCAGGGACAGAGAACTTCCAGGCATGTGCAAGGTTCTGGAGCTCTGATGCCTACAATTTGCTCCACCACAGAAGACAAAATGGCTAAATGCAGCATAGGATGAAAGTTTAATTTCCTTTTTCTTTCCCACTATTTACCATAAAACTAATTTCTCAGATAAGTAAAACATTAGTACTATCTTTAGAGATCACTATTTTCCTTTAATCACATAATACACTTATTCCCACCACACATCTAGGACTTAAATTTGTAAAGCTCACTTTCCAGCCGCCTATTAAAAACAAGCCAAATGATTACGCATATCATGCTGTTTTCCGACAGCACTTACAAATATTCACTTATGCCTCACAAATGCTTGAGGAAATGAAAAACTTGAGAGTTTTTTTTTTTTTTTGAGACAGAGACAGGGTCTCATGGATCCCAGGCAGGCCTCGAACTTCACAGTGTTGGGATTATAGGTGTGTGCCACCATCCCCAGTTCATGTGATGAGGGGATCAAACCTAGGGTTTCTCAAAAGCTGAGCAAGCACTCTTATCAACTGAGCCACATCCAATTCCCTCAAGAACTAAAAGTGCTACATACATAAAAGCACATCTAGACTCCATGTTTGTGGCTTGTTACCTCAGCCCTCAAAACTTGGCTGGTTAGGGCCTAAAACAACTATGATTTGGGTCTCTAGATGGGCTCTGCCACCTCTTGCCTTCTATGGACAGTTCTCTGTACTCTCTCCTCTCCTCTTCATCTAATAAAATCTCTCTAAACCTTAAAAAAAGACTCAATGAGTTATTTCCCACTTCGGTGGTTGATAAAGAGCAGATTATCAACACATACTAGGGCTTGTCTGCATGCATGCACGCTGAAGCATTAGGCTTTGCTTTCATGTATTTTCCCTATACAGAGAACCAGCTTGCCTACCTCTTCACAGGGCAAGGCTCAAACCTTCACCTCCCGCAGTTAAGTATTGCTCTAGGCCCCAAAACCCTGCCTCTGAAAAATTTCTCATGCAATTTTAAAAACCGAGGGAAAAAAAAAGTATGCCACAGCCAGACCCTCTACTCAGGCCAACTGAGACAGAAAGATGGCACATTCTTCAATACACACGAGCAAATAATAAACACATCCCCAGGCCACCGGATCTCAGCTTTAAAGGATTCAAGAGACACTGCTAGGGGCAAGAGAGGTTTTTGAACAATTTTTCGCTGCGATTTCAGGGTCTTCCAAGGTCTCGATTCTAGAAGGTGGAAGGCAGAATGTCTACCAGAACCCAAATGACTCCTGGCTTTAACAGTCCTTCCTCCCAATTCACCTCCCTCCAGGAATGTGTGCCTGAAAGGTCACTCAAACCTACTTCCGTGTGTCAAGAACCACAAAGGCACAACCAATCAGGGAGCCGAGAGTACTCATTAACAATTCACTCAGAAGGACATTTAAACTTTCCAAAAGGTATCCACATACATGTCCACACAAAACATCCCACTGCTGCAGTGGGCAACATGAAAATACCGCCCGCCTCTCCAGCTGAAGGGCGTGTGCCTTATTCCTTTTTTCCTTTCTTTCTCCTAAGGACCCTGTGGCCATTTCATCTCGGAGAGTCTGCAGTGATAGAAGCCACAGCATGAAAAGCACAGCCTAGGAGGAAAACAACACAAAACAACAACAACAACAAACTACCCCCAGATAGGAAGGATGATGGGTGAGTGAGCAATGATGTTTGGAAATTCAAGGACTTTGGGATCTCTCCCAGCAGAGCCCGGAGAGCAGCAGCAAACGGGGGTCCCCTGGGGGCGGGGCAGTGCCCAGTCCCAGGTCAGCGATCCCGGGATCCAGGTGCCCCCCATGGCGGGCAGAGACGCCCCCCCCCGGGCCGCCGATGGAGGGAGGGAGGGAGGGAGGGAGAGGGGGGCACGGGCCTGCTCCCCCACCCCACCACCCTCCGTCCCTCCCGCCGGGGGGCGGGGACGGCGCTGCCCACACAGGAAGTCAGCGAAGCCGGGGGGCACTGGAGCCACACTTGGGGCCACCTCCACCCTCGCGCCCACGTCGGCCGGGAAGATGGGGGAACGGAGGGGGAGACAGGCGACCTCCACCCTCGCCGCCTCCCCCCGGGGCTCCGGCCTCTCGGCGCGGCCGCGCCTCCCGCACACGCCTCCCCGGGTGGCGGCCACGGCCCGGAGCCCGAGCGAGCCGCCTTTGTGCGGGTGGCGCCCGCCCGACGGCGAGGGACCCTTCCCGGCTTCCTTACCGAGTTCGGACCCGGGGACCAGGCGGCGGACAGCTCCTTGCACGGCCGCCCTGCGAGGGAGGCCGGAGCGCGCGCCCGCTCGCCGGCTCGCTCACCCTGCGGCCCGGCGTCCCCGCGTCCCCGCAGACGCGCTCGCTTGCTCGCTCGCTCGCTCGCTCTCCGGGAGGGTAAGTTCCAGGGCACGTCGGAGCGCGCCGGCGCGGAGGCGGGGCGGGGTGGGGCCTGTCGAGGGGCGGGGCTGGTAGAGGGGCGGGGCCTTCGAGGGGCGGGCCAATGGGGTTCCGGTGAAGTCGTGGGTGTGATCACGTGACTGCTGGAGTAGGTTCCCTGGCCTGAGCGGCGCGGGGTGAAGCTTCCGGCCGGGGTGCTGCGGACCGGGCCGGGGCGGGGCGGCGGCGGCGGCGGCAGCGGCGGCGGGAGAGCCCGGGGCGGGCCGGCTGGAGCAGGTGCCCCGTGGGCGTGAGCGCTTTGCAAACATCAAGTGGGCCGTGTGGAGAAAACGCTGGTGGGGAGAGGAGGATGCGCGCTCCCAGCCTGTCTCCCGGGCCCCTGGCTGGCTGCCAGTCCGGAGCTCTGCTTCACGTCCTGCAAATCCCACCGGGACACGCAAAAAGAATGCAGACAGTGCCACGCTCACTATGTGGGCACGGAGCTGCCCTTGACCTGGAGGCCATCCGAGCTGAGCGCTGGGCCAGCCGGGCGCACTCAGCGCCTAGGAGACCCTGGGGACCCAGGAACCGCAGTCCCAGGGCTGCCTGGCTGCTTCTGGGGCTGATGTGTCACGGTCCGAAGTCTACCCCATCTGCAGTGTGGAGGCAGGAAACCCGGAAGTCAAAGGAAGGAGTTTAGTGGTGATCATGTGACCCAAGGAGGCCTGCTGGAGTGAGAATCAGGAGAGAAGGCTTCTGCCATTGTCTCTGGACCTCCACCATCAAGTGGCAATGTTCAAACTTCCCTTCTACCTCTAAAGTGTACTGACTGTGGCAAGAAGAACAGAAACAGTAGCAATTCAGAAGTCACTCATTTAACCAACTTTGTAATGTAGATAAAATTTTAATAGACCAGAAAAAAATCAAAGTCAGCTTATCTTTTCTGTGAATCTGTGTCACAATGCCTGGCTTCTTTGTCACAAGTTGAACTCCTGATTGTTTAAATCAGTTACAAAATAATAGCAAAGCTCCACTGGGATGTTGACAAAAACCTTAACAGCTGTAGCTCACAACCCTTCCTATTGAATCTAGTGGGGTCTAATGTTTGATGAATTATTCTCTTAGAGAGTCAAGATGAGAACTTAATAGCGCTGAGACTATACTGTGTCTCTGCACTTAGTGTTTCTGTCGTTGACTTTCACCGTCTTGGCTGTCTCCCGCAGTTTTTAACTGGCTCCCTTTTCCATGCCCTTGTTCAGCATACAGAGTATCTTTCATAGAATCCCTCCTGATCCCTTTCAAAGACCAAAACAAGGCAACGTGCCAAAAAAGGAAACTCTGCCTTGATAAGAATGTGCTGATAGCCCTTTCTTTCCTACTCTCCAAACCCGAATCAGGCACCCTTCCTTTCAGCAAGAGAGAGAACTGAACAGTTTGCATTTAACTTGCAAATCTGCTTGTAACTCCACTTCCTATTTCACAACCTAATCTCAGATGATACCACTGGGCCCACACTATGCTGATCACTACCAACAGCAGATGGAGTCAGATGAAAAGAGCTCTCTCGAGTGTGTTGTTTTAAAAGGACCTGATGGAGAGTTATGAAATCATATGCGACACTGCCTCTCGTTGGTTTTTAAATAACACTTGTAGCATATGTCTGACTCCTGTGCTCAGAATCTCAACAGATCATTTTCAGGATTTTGACATTTAGCGGGCTTCTTCTGAAGTAGCAAAGACTGCCAAAGTATAGAATTAAAATGAAAGTTCCACACACAGACAGAGATTTGAGTTTGACTTGTACATATATCCCAAGTGCTAAAAGCTTTGTCCAGGTTTGATGTCAATAGATTCCTGATGAATGTATTTTTGAGTGAAAATGCACTTCACATGTTGCTCAATAAGCACGTCCTACTTTCTTGCTAATTCTTTAATGGGTAACCTACTTTTCATTATATATTTCTAAGTGAAAATGGGCATTAATTTATATCTGGCATTCTTACCTTAGCAAGGCTATTCTAGGGAAACTGGAATTGGCAGTGTTGAAATTACAAATATACATGGACTTGGATCCTCCAATGCCATTTCTAGGGATTTATCCAAAAGATATATTTTACATGTAAGAAATGGTAAGGTATTTCTTCTAGCACCTGGTAAGGGTAAGTCTCCCCCAAGGGGTTCATATGTTAGAGTCTTGCTCCCCATTTGCTCCCTGGGATGGCATTCTAGGGAGGTAGTAGTTGAATCTTGAGAGAGAGGTTAATGGGGTCTATTTAGGTCATTGGGGGTATGTGTCCTCAAAAGGGATTATAGGATCTCCGTCTCTTCTTTTCTTCCTTTATACATGCTGGCCTTGAGGTGAGTAGTTTTGCTCCACCACACATTCTCACTACAATGTGCTGCCTCACCACAAATCCAAAACAAAAGGACCAACCAATCATGGGGACTGTTAGGGAAAGCAGACCTTTCCTGCCCCCAAATTGTCTCATATGTTTTACTGATAGAAAGGTAATACCTGTAGTGTATAGCAAACACCTGTAGTGTATAGAGAATAGCAAAAGATTGGGAACAACCTAAATGTTCAATAGGACACTAGTTTATATGTGTGTGTATGTCTATATTGTATGTCTATATTTATAGACATATATACACATATATATGTAGCTATACATTATGCATTATGCAGCTGCTAACTGAAAAGAAACTTCCTTTTATTCTAACATGATTTGCAAAAACTGCCAGGCATGGTGGTACACCTTTAATTGCAGCTCTCAAAAGGCAGAGGTAGGAGGATTGCCCTGAGTTTGAGGCCAGCCTGGGACTACAGATTAAGTTCCAGAGTAGCCTAGGCTAAGAAAAGACTCTACCTCAAAAAAAAAAAAAATGGGGCTGGAGAGATTACTCAGTGGTTAAAGGTTCTAGATTGCAAAACCTGATGGACTGGGTTTGATTCCCCAGTACCCATGTAAAGCCAGATGCACAAAGTGGTACATGTGTCTGGAATTTGTTTGCAGTAGTAAGAGGCCCTGGCATATCCATGCTCATTCTCCCTGTGTCTGCCTCTTTATCTGTGTCTCTCTCTCAAATAAATAAGTAAATTGCAAGGACTTTCTAAAGTGGACACATTGGCCCAGCTTTTGAACTAGTTTTTAAGTCTAAGTCGGACAAACTAACAGATTTTTCTAACTCAATGGATGGAAGCAGAGGAGATGGACTTTTATTATATTCTTATGTGAAACTTTTGATATTTTAACTATGAGAATAATTTGTTTTCAAAAGTTAAAATACTTAGTTTTAAATTTTCTAGTATCTTTATTAAAACATTCAGGCTTCACCTGTGTAGTGGTTTGAATTAGGTGTTCCGTCCTCCCCATACACACATGTGTTTTGAGTACTTAATCTCCAGTTGATGGTCGTTTGGGAGGTGGAGCCTTGCTAGAGGAGGTGTGTTGTTGGAGGTGGGCTTAGGAATGTTATAACCAGCTCCCCCTTGCCAGAACTTGGCTCATTCTCCTGGTGTTGTTTTCCACTTGCTGTGGCAGAGATGATACCCAGCCTCTGCTCATGGCATCATGGAGATTTCTCTAGTGTCTGTAAGACAAAATAGAAACATTCTTCCCATCAGCTACTTTTGGTCGGGTGCTTTATCTCAGCAACACAAAGGTAACTGCAACAACCTGCTTTATAAAAATTTATTGGATTACAGGGCTGGAGAGATGGCTTAGCGGTTAAGGTACTTGCCTGTAGTGGCTAAGGCCCCTGGTTCAATTCCCCAGTACCCACATACGCCAGACCCACAAGGTGATGGCCCTGGTGCCCCCCCCCTCTCTCTGTATCTCTCTGCTTGAAAATGAATAAATAAAATATTTTAAAAAAATTTATTGGATTACAATAGCAGAAAAGCTAGTATACATATCAGGCAAATGTTAGAAAACTTTCAAACCATTTTAAAGGTTATTTCTCATAAGATTAAACAGTACTATTCCTGATTATAGTAATTAAAGGTTCTGGTACTGTGATTGGTTTGAACGAGGCTCAAACAAATGCAAATTTATTTTCTTGTTTGCTTGTTTTCTACTTGGCACTTCTGGGGATTGAGCGCAGAACCTTGTACATGCTAGGCAAGTATTTTGTACTGAGCTACACCCCCTATAAACTTTCAAATGTACTTTGTTCAAACAGATTTTAATGACTCGAATCCTCTGTTTAAATGATAAAGTTAGAATTTCCCAAAACATTTTTGTCTAATTAGGGTCAAGAAAATATATTTTGGGAAAAAGACTAAAGCCATGTGTTTCAGTGTGTATCTGCTCACTCGCCCACTTTGTAATATCAACTGCCTCTTGTTTCCATGGGTAACACAGATGCCCTGTAAATTAATTTGGCTCAAGTGTTTCATATTTGATTATACTTACTTGTGTGTTTAATATCCCAAAATCTCATAGAATAATGATGACAGTAGTAATTTTTTCTGGTGTTGTTACGAATAGTAAACAATTGGGAATAACCTAAATGTACATAAACTTTATGACTATAACAGTAATTACAGAACACTATTTCTTCATGGACTATTAATATTTCCTATGAAATATCACTGTTATTACTATACAAACCCACATGACCATATTTTTGAATTATAACCAAGAGTTTTTTTTTTCTTTCCAAAATGACATTGGTTGGCCCACCTAATGAAAGAAAATTACTATCAAGTATGGTAGCACACTCCTTTAACCCCAGCACTGGTGAGGCTGAAAGATCACTACTTCAAGGCTAGCCTGAGCTACACAGTACATTCTAGGCCAGACTGGGCAACATAGTAAGATTCTCAAACAAAAAGAAAAAAAAATATTGAGGTTTAAATTTAAATAAAATGATTAGTCAATTGGTTTAAATATATATTTAATTGGTGATTTTTGTTTTGCTTATGTCCTTTGTGTTAAAAGTATACTCCTTTGAGTTTTACATATAACCCAGATATAGACCTAAGCAGTAACTGTTAATTCTGTTTAAGCTGATTTACGTGGCATGTGAAACATTTACTAATTATACATTTACTATTAGGCAGTAAATGGTGCAGTGTTTGTATGTGAAACACGGTTAAGATAAAAATAGTGGGTTTTTTTTTTTTTGTTGTTCCTAGGTATTGGGAGCAAAGCAAGAACATGTGGTTTTTCTAATTCCATTAACTTTTATTGATAATGTTCATTCATGAACATAATATCATTTGATCATTATCCCTTCCTATTACCTTGTTTCCCCTCCCCATTGCTAATTCATAGAATTTAGTGCTGAAGGTTTCATTAAGTATCCTGAAATAAGTAACTTTGAAGAAAAAGATTTATGAAAATCTGTGTGATTTGGCATAGTAAATAAAACATCCAAACCATTCTTAAAATCCATATGGTATATTGGAGTAGTTGGCAGATTAAACGAAGTCACATGTTTCAGTATATTCTTATCAGAGAACAGGTTCCCTTTTGTAGCCTGTCCTTGGAGTGCTTTGAGAAAAAGATTATAAGGAGACTATGTGGACATGGTCTCAGGCACATACAGCTAAAATATGATGTCAGAAGTAAACTTGAGGGGCTAGACAGATGGCTCAGTGGTTAAAGGCACTTTCTTACAAAGCCTGATGGCTCTCATTCATTTCCTCAGCAACCATGAGAAGTGTTAGTGCTCTGATTACTGAACTTGAGTTTCTTGGCTTGTAAGCCATGGGGTTGTTGCATGATTCAAGGAGGTACCAATACATGTAGTAGGTAAGCTTTTGGGACACAAGAAAAAAGGGAATTAAGAGAAATTAATTATCAGTGTAAAAATTGGGTCATCCCATAAGAAAGAAATTGCAGGTAAGACTGGACAGGGACAGCAGTCCATAAGGTAGTGTGGGAAGGACCAGAGAACTCTAAGAGAAGGAAGCATGGCTGGACTGGTCAGAGCCAGGCAGGGCCTCAGCTATTATCCACTTCTCACTGAGGCTGGTTGGTTCTGGTCCACTTGATCTCAGCGGCAGTGATGTGGTAAGGAGTTCTCTGGAAGGTGAATGAAGAACTTTTTTTTTTTTTTTTTTTTTTTTTGGCTTTTCAAGGTAGGGTCTCGCTCTAGCCCAGTGTCATAGTCAGCCACACATGGCTGGGATGAATCTCCAAACCAGGCACAGTTTATGGGAGGAAACGATTTATTCAAGCTACAGATCCAGGGGAAGTCCCATAAAAGTGAAAGAGGCTGGTCCTCTTTCACAGGTCCGAGCAGAGAGAAAAACCCATCACCTACACCACACACACAGAACAGGGAATAGGCAGGAGGTCAAAGGAGAGAATCTCTTTCTCTTTATATAGGCTTAGGGTGGGGTCTTACAATTCTATCCCAGACTTAATGGCTTCCTGAGTCTCTGGAATTTCCTTCCTGCACTGCCCACACAGGAAAGGATGTTTACTTCTAGCTCTCCTGAGCTTCCTTACATCCTGCCCCCTACTGAGAGGCTGCCTTCCTGGGACATCCTCAGAGACCCACCCAAGATTACTTGAAAGGTCAAATTGACATCAAAACTTAACCATCACAGTCCACCCCTTGTCAACTTGACATCAAACCGTATATCCTTACATCGTACCTAGTTTCCAAATGAACACAGTAACAAGATACAATAGGAAATGCATAATCTCTCCCCAACATAAGGCAAGACCACAACTTAAAGTTCTGTAAATCAAAACAAGTTACATATAATGGCACAGAGTAAACATTTCCAATTGTTATGACCATTGCAAGTAGAGACTAGACTGATGCAAACTCAACATTAGGCAAACGCCTACGTCTGCAGTTTAAGTCTCATATTACAACCAGTGACTGACAGTCTCTGGATTTTCCTATTCTGTCCCTCCCGCTTGGCTGAGTACCAGGGGAAACTTCCATCCTGAGCCAACAGCGCTCCACGGTAGCCCTTGCAAAGTCCTGGTATGTCCAAAACATCTTCGGGTCTCCATTGCAAACCACGGTCCATCTTCCAATGGCTTCACTTGACAATCAGGGACTTCATGCCCTATCCAAATACTGCATCTGAGCAGCAGCTCCTGGAACCATGTGCACTTCACGGCCCAGTCGACACATGCATTCCTCATGCTTCCAAAAGCAATACCAGGTATGCAGGACACAGCCATGTTGTTAATTCAGGGACAAAATACACATGACTTTGAAGAGCAGATTCCTTTCTTTCAGCAGTTTCCTTTTCAAAGAGTTTACACAGTCCATCTTTCTGTCCTTCCTGAGTGGAAACACCTCAGGCATTTCTCAATTGTTTCAATGTAAAGCAGTTGGACCATAATCAAAAGCCAGTCTCTGCCAGTAAGTTAAACTTGCTTTGAGGTTTTTCTAACTTCAAATCTTAAATTCTCAATTCCATATCCATAGCCAAGACACAGTCAGTTATTTAAATTTAACCTTGGTCAAACTCTCTGGGCATGGGCAGTAGGACGCATCCACCCCTTGACCCAGGCACACACTTCTATTAAGGTTTTCTGCAGTCTCTCCTTCCCCGTAGAAACTTCGCAAGCCAAGCCTCCAAATGCAATTTTCTCTGCACTGAGCATTTCCAAATTCCTATCGGAATAGTCTATAATACTTGGCACCACTCTGGAAGGCATCTTCAGGTGTAAGTATCAAGTCCATGTCCATTCCTCCAGCACACAAGTTCCAGAAGATCAAAATCCACATGGTCAGATTCATCTCAGCGAATCACCCCACTCCTGGTACCAAATCTGTCATAGTCAGCCACACACCGCTGGGATGAATCTCCAAACCAGGCACAGTTTATGGGAGGAAACGATTTATTCAAGCTACAGATCCAGGGGAAGTCCCATAAAAGTGAAAGAGGCAGAGAGGAAAAATCCATCACCTACACCACACACACAGAACAGGGAACAGGCAGGAGGGCAAAGGAGAGAATCTCTTTCTCTTTATATAGGCTTAAGGTGGGGCCTTGCAATTCTATCCCAGACTTAATGGCTTCCTGAGTCTCTGGAATTTCCTTCCTGCACTGCCCACACAGGAAAGGATGTTTACTTCTAGCTCTCCTGAGCTTCCTTACATCTTGCCCCTATTGAGAGGCTGCCTTCCTGGGAACACCCTCAGAGACCCACCCAAGATTACTTGAAAAGCCAAGTTGACATCAAAACTTAACCATCACAACCAGGCTGACCTGAAATTCACTGTATAGTCTCATGCTGGCCTCGAAGTCACAGCAATCCTACCTCTGCCTCCCACGTGTTAGGACTAAAGGTGTGAGCCACCATACCCGGCTAAATGAAGAACTTTTAAGTGGGAAGTATGAATCCATGACTCTTCAATGTTCAATTTAGTAGCATAGTTAACATAGTTGAGTACCCAGGGGGAGCAGGAAGGACTCTTTTGAGCTGTTATCTTTTCCAATAAACATTATCCAGTAACCTTAAGTCATGAGATTTTATATCTCCCAGTAGAACAGTATTGGTTTTGGTTTGGAGGGGGAGACCTGAGGGTTTTGGTTTTTTTTTTTTTTCAGTTTATTTGGTGTTGGAGAATTGAACCCGGGGCTTCAGGTAGGCTATGCAAGCACTCTGCCTGCTGAGCTGCATCACCCCAGCTCTTCCAGTGAACACTGTTAAAGGAATCTTTAACAAAGTTAGTGTCGTGTTGTAACATGGTAAAGAGCACTTTGTGGCAATGTAGGAGGTTTTCTTCCACTGTAACAAATATGTGAGATGGATCCACTTAAAATAGGACATTTTTATTTTGGTTCATGAGTCTAGAAGTGTCAGTCTCTGGTTGGTTGACTCCGTTGCTTTTGGATCTGAACATCATAACAGGCACCCATGGTGGGACGAAAGTCCTCACCACAGCTGAGTGTGGTGACGCATGCCAGTCATCTTCTCACTTGAGAGGTATAGGTAGGAGGATCAGGAGTTGAAGGCTAGCTGAGGCTACAAGGGACCCTGTATCCAAAAACAAGTGCTCACCTCATAGCAGCCAAGAAGCAAAGAGAAAGTTAAAGAAGGACCGAGAGTCCTTATATCTCCTTCAAGAACACACTTCCAATGACTTTGTCTATTTGTTATTTTCTCATTGATATGAAGAAATACCTGAGTATATTATGTCTCAGCCTCCTGAGGGCTGAGACTAGAAAGAACCTGATCACCTCAAACTTTTATATTAAAAGATATTTCATATTTAACTATTAGGGCTGTGGAGATGGCTCAGTGGTTTAAAAGGCTTGCAAAGCTTATCAGCCCAGATTCGATTCCCCAGTACCCATGTAAAGCCAGATGCACAAAGTGGTGCATGCATCTGAAATTTGCTTTCAATGGCTAGAGGCCCTGCATGTGCTCTCTCTCTCTCTCTCTCTCTCTCTCTCTCTCTCTCTCTCTCTCTCTCTCTCTCTCTTTCTCTCCTTGCTTACAAATAAAGATGTTTTTAAAAAATCAGAGTATTTTTATTTCAACTTTGGTATTATTCTAACTTCTAAAATTACAATACTAACATAGGTCAATAATTTACAAGAAGGAATTTTATGTAAAACAATGAACAGTATCTTATTTAAAAGAATTTACCATTCTCTAAATCAACTAACTCCATTTAGTTATTAGAGAAGTGAAATTATTAAAATTATTGAGGTTTGGAAAAGAATCCAGCTTTCAGGGAGCACACTGCCCTACATCTGTGGATATTACCATGACAGCATTTAGGTAGCTGTCATGGCAACCTTAATTGACTCTTCCATTAGTGTCTTGGAACACCCTGGCACCCCAGGAAGTAAGGGTGATTCAGCGGGCGGCACACTCCTGCCTCTGAGTCAGGAAAATACCAATGGTCTCAGTCAGCCTAGCTAGAGGCACCATTATATTAGATATAAAATGCAGCCACTTTGTGATCTGTGACACTTTCCTCGAGTGTCGGCTTCATTAAATCACACTGTAAAGTCTATGTTCATTGATGGAGAGATAAATTCCTACCCTGTCCTAATTATAGAGCCTTTATTTCTTCACCTTAAGTCTTGTAGTACAACACATAAAATGTTTCATTTTCCTTTTCAGGGTGAAAGGTCAGTAAGGATGTAAAGCTGGAACAGTTCTTTTTACTGCCTTCCTGGCATTACTTGAAGGTTAGGGAGAGGTGGGGTTGAAATGAATGGTAAAAGTGAGATATTTTTTAGTGTTTGTTTCCTGGTATTACATCACAGAATCTAGAACTGACAGGACTTCCAAATTCGAATCTGATGTTGTCTCTGAATATTCTGTACAACTTGCGAAATTAACACACTCTAGCTACCTTCTGACTCTGGAACAAATATTGATTGAGTGTCCCCAGTGTGAAAAACTCTAAAGTTTTCAGTTACATCATTGCTGTGCTGGGGACCAAACCCAGAGTCTCCTACATGCTAGACAAGCCCTCTACCACAGAGCTATAACCAGAGTTCTCAGATCATTTATTTATTTTTATTATTTATTCACAGGAAGAGAGAGAGAATGGGCATGTGAGGGACTCAAGCCCCTGCAAATAAACTCTGGATGCATGTGCCACTTAGTGCATCTGGCTTTTCATGGCTACTGGGAATCGAACCTGGGTCGTTAGGCTTTGCAGGCAAGCGCTTTGACTGCCGAGCCATCTCTCCAGACCTATTTTTATTTTTCATTTACTTTTGATTTGTTTTTTGAGACACAGTCTTGCTATGTAGTCCTGGATGACCTTGAACTCACAGAAGTCCCTCTGCCTTAACCGCCCAAGTGCTGAGATCACAGGTGTGCACCACCACACTAGGCTCAAAAAGATATATATTAATGAAAGAAAGGAAAGGAGGAAAGTGATTGGGTGACTTTGAACAAGCATGGGGAAGTTCTTGCCTTGTAGAACTTTTTTCACCATTTATCTCTTTAGTGGTTTTTTTGTTTTGTCTTTGAGCAGAGTGTCACTATGTAGCCAATGCTGGTCTCAAACTTGCAATCCTCTGCCCTCTGGAGTACTGTGATTACAGGCCTATCTCTCCATAAACAGCTCCGTTTTTCTGTTTAATACTCGTTACTATTTCATGTATGTGTGTTTATAGTGAAAGAAAGAGAATTTTGTATATGTGGATATCTGTGAAGCATTATTTTTGTTACAGAAAAGATATGAAAGAACACAAAATTGTGAAATAATGGAAGAAGTTGAGGTAAAGAAAATCCTATACTTCTTAATTCTGATAAATTCTGTGTAGTTTTCTATCTCAGTAGGCAGTTTCATTGGCAACACTTATAATTACACTTTTTAATTCAATCATTTAAAAGTATCTACAAATACAATTCCTCATAGCTTCATACCAATCAACCATCTTGTTGCCTATTTCCCCAAGTCTTTTCTGAATAATTCTTTTGTCTATTGATGTTGAATTTCCATATTCTAACCTACATTATTTCTATAGAGAGTGCCGTGCAGTTTCACTCAAATTTCATTTTAAAGGAAATATATATTTTCTTTTTAGATGTGCTTCTCTCAAATCACCCAGCTTCCAGAGCTTGCCTCTTTAGTGGATGACAATTTTATGTTTTCTCATATTAATCAATGTGTTGAAATAAGGTTGCATACTCTCTGTCAAACTGGTTCCACTTCATTTCAGTGACCTTCGTCCTATGTGTTTGCAGTATTTGCTGGCTGATAGAGAATGATAGTGGCCTGAACGTATGGCTCTGAAAGGATTTGGTTTGAATAAAAATATGCTCTTTGATACTTATTTTTCAGTTTTAGACATACAATGTTTTGTTGACAGGAATTCATTCTGTTGTCAGAAAATTTGCTACACCTGTTCTCAGCATACTTGAAATAGTAGGTTTTAATTTTTGCTGTTTGCTTTTTTTAGTAGGTTTTAATTTTATTATTTTATTTATTTTTTTGAGACAGGGGCTTTCTATGTAACCTGGGCTGGCCTTGACTTACATTCCTTCTGCCCTTTGTCTCAACTTTCCAAATGCCACTACAACTAGCTCCTTATCTTCTTTAATAGAGTTTATTTTCAACCCTCTAACTTCATTTTATGTTCATAGTAAGAAAAATAAGTATTTTAAAAGTGTGATGTCCGGCTTTATGTTGTTATTTTTATTGTTCTTTTGATGTTTGTTTGTTGGTTTTTGAGACAGACTCTTATTGTATAGCTTAGGCTGGCCTGGAGCACACTATAGCGTCAAGGCTGGCCTTGAGCTCATAGCAATCTTCCTACCTCAGCCTCCCAAGAGATGAGATTACCATCATGCCCAGTTAAACAGATTTGTCTATTTGCCAGATATAGTACAGGCTTGGGCTGGATTCATGTTTTTTTAACCTAAATTCAAAACCAAGTAAGTATACTCAAATATATATATTTTTTCAATAATGCAAAAAAAATCCTTTTAATCAGTAAAACTTACAAAATCTTATATTAAATAGCCAATACTCTGAACAAAAGAAAGCACAAATATCTATATAAATATTATAATTACATACCCCAGACCAAGGCAGCAGAGATCATCATTACAAATTAAGTCATTCTTGAAGCAGGTTATTCCATTTATTAAATGTATAAAGGAAAAATTCTTAGCTTTAGACATATACAGAAAAATAATTCCAATAAGAAAGCTAACATGTTTCATGAGAAACAGGCCATCGTAATGACGTCAAAGGTTTTTTTCCTTAATGAAGTTTATGGAAACAGAAGGGATCTAGGTCTTGATTTTTACGTGAAATGACTTTTGTGTTGACTTTTAAAACCTAAGAGACCATGTGACCTTTTGATGTACAGCTCAAAAGTGGAAAACAGTGAAGAGGGAGAAGAGGGAAGATAACATTTATGGGAACAATAGGACTTTGATCTAATTCTAAAGAAAAAAGCAAAAACTATAAGGCAAAGGAGTTTAAAGGTACAAATATGCTCTACTTTAGAAATAGAAAAGAAACAAAAATTAGAATGATTAGGAGTTCTTTCATATTTGTCTACCTCAGAGATAATACTGTTCAGTTAATAATCAACATATATACTTGCTTCTGTGCATGAGAAAGACATGGCTAGAGTTACCAAAACCTGGTATTTGGATGCAGTATTGTTTGAAATAATCAACTTCGTGAAAGATGGAAAATCTTGCTGTAAAGCATCCTTTAGAAAAATAGAAATAGAAGACATACTATCTGTTTATTCCATTACAAATACAAAAACATTACAATATTTACCTAATATACTGGGCCAACACGAATGAAACTTCTTTAGAAAAGTATATTCCTTCAGTGAACATTAATCGACAACACAGGGACAAGAAGGCTGTCAAGAGAAGATGGCAACCATTCCGCTCAACCAGTGCTACCGCTTCCTCTTAACGAGCAGTTCCTAACATGCTTGCTTACGCTGAAATGGGGTCGTGCTAGAGTTCCTAGGTTTGTCTTGAACACACGAGATTAAGTAGTCCTCCTGCTTCAGTCTCTTGAGGAGTTGGGATTATAGAGGTGTACCATGTCTGATAGCTGACAGACAAGTTTTCACTCCAGAAATATATGCTAGGAAAAAGGTCAAACTATGTAGAAAGTCTAAATATGGGAGCTAGTTAATCTTCTTGTCAGTGGTAATACCTTTTCTTAAAAACTGTTCACTAAAGCTATACTAGAGTAGAGAGCATCATCACCTTATTAACCTAACACCTCATGCATATAAGGCAAATGTTCTACCACTGAGTTGTAGAAGAAAATTTCCAAGGGTCCTACTACTTTACCTCAGGTACAAAGTAAAGCAATTTGATTGCAAGCTACTTGACACCTTTCATATTTCTGACTAGAAATTTTAACACTAATGATATAAATTAAGTATAACATCATCAAGAGACATTTTACTAGTCCTATATGATGTCAAGACAAAGGATAAATAGCGATGGAGACCTGATACAGCATTAAGCACATTTTTGTTTGGTTTGGTTTCTTCTGTTTGAAACAAGGTCCTACTATGAAGCCCTGATGGCCTTGACCTTTTGGTCTTCCTTTCTCAGCCTCCTGAGTTATGAGATTATAAGCATGTACCACCATGGCCAGGTACCTGTGCATTTTCTGCATTGTTACACATGTGGTCCATTGGTCTAGTGGTAGGAATGGCAGTCCTTAAGGAGATCTTGCTAAATTTGCTTGACTACATTCTTCAGGTAGTTGTCCTCAAATGGTATTTTAGATATAATGGTAGCAATTTCATTGTGGTCAGTGTTCCCAAGGTGATTTTGAATGGTGAAAGGTAATGGGATCAATGGATAATGGGCTGAGAGAGACAAAGATCTCAAACTTTGCAAATGATGCATAACTGGAGAAAAAAAAAAGCTTCAATTCAGTATTATCCATGTCTATGTTCATTAGGTTATAATTTGGCCCCCATTTCTTTAAAAACTCAATCTCCTCTCCAAGGAGTCTGCAATGGTTCACTACCAGTGAGAGTTCTTGAAGCATCTGAGGGACTTGATGTTGTATTGTACATTTTTTTCCTCCAGGATTCCCGTTTCTCGATGTACTGAAAAATAAGCTTATGTACTAGAAGGGAAGAAGGAGGAGCTTTATCTTCATCTAGCAGAGACTGAAAACTGAGCTTAGCAATTGTCCTGCAAGCCTTGTCCAAGAATGGGAGACCAACTACTGGCTCTCCAAAGAGGATGTTAAGTTCTATTGAGTCATAACCAAAGGTAAATAACGGCTTGATCATCACTCCACTCAATAACATTCCACTCACACAAACTTTGAAGCTCCTCTTCAATTTTGAGCTGGTTCAGCTCTTTCTCCGCAACTCTCACTGCAGAGTCCCATTCTTCCACAGGATTGTGTTTCTCTTGATTCTCCAAATCCCTAGTTTCTATTTCCACCTCAGTGAGACAGTTATTGATCTTAAGTATGCTGTCCATTTCATTTATCCTTATCTGAAGTTTCTCTGTCTCATTCTGAGCTGAATGCACCAACTTGCTGTACAGAGCCACTTTGCCTTGATGAGTGAAGACTTTAGTCATCTTAGTATAAAGTGATTTTATTTTGTTAAGATAAATTCCAAAGGTCTTCAGCTCTTCATCAGAACAATGTCTCATTTTTTCCCACAGGTTCCTATTTACATCGGTCCACAGTTTATCTTGTTTCAATAAAGATACCTTTAATTCTTCAATCTTTTGGTGAAGAATCCCAAAATCTTCTCTACAAATATCTATTATTGATCCATAAACATATTGTCTTAACAACAGTTCTTCTGGAACAGGGGATGTGTTTATAGTAAATTTAGCTGGGAGATTGCTCTGCTGGGATTTTTGTATCAAGATGTGGACCCAAAGGAGTATAAAGAACTCCCTTATGGTAATTCACCCATCTTTGAGTTTCTCCCTCAAGTTCTCTTCACCCATAGTGTCATCAAGAAACTACGATTCCATTTGGCTATTGGGATGTGTGCTTAAGTCCAGAGAGGTTCCATCAGTCTTGATTGAATCCAGAGAGCTCCTGCAACTAGACGGGGTCCTGCTCAGGCTTTTTATCAATACATTGTGAACATTTTTATCAATGTTCTGTTCAGTGTGGTGATCAAAAATCGCTCATTCCAGCTGAAGCCCACTCCTCAGCACCGAGCTGCCATGGAACCTAGCACTGGGAGCTCCAGCGCGTCCTTCAGAAATCCCATCCCAAATATATATATTTTTGATTTGATTTTTTTTTGGAGGGGCGGAGGACAGGGCCTTGGCTAGCCTGGAACTAACAATCCTCCTGCCTCCTCCTACTGTGTGCTGAGATTTCAGGCCTGTGGCACGGTGCCTGGCCAGTTAGATGGATTTTGAAAAAGTGTTGACAAGTATCAACTCATGGTAGAAAGAAAGAAAAACGGCCTTTATGCTTCATCAGCAGCTCCTCAGCTCGCTTCCCCCTCTTTTATCCTAAAATACTTCCTGTCTGATTTGGTACTTCTGTTGGGAACATACAGTATCCTTTTGGTACTGAATCTAGTTAATCAACTTGAATATCAACAACTTCTCTGCTTTTAACAGCTGTTCTACAATGATTTTAAAAAAATCTAGAAAGTAAGGAAGATCCTCTTGACTTTAAACGTTTCCAGAAAGCTAGCAAGCGCCTTGAACTGCTGAGCCATGGCCCCAGCCCCTAACTTCTCAACTATGACAGGCATGACCTCTTTTATAATGTATCGTGTTTGCTCCCAGGGGCCAGATGTCACCATGCATCATGTATTCTCTCTGGCTTCATCACTCCCCCATGACCACACTCCTAGCCCTTTGAAAGCTCACGCCCTGATTCACGGGGTACATTCCATTCTCACTACTCAGCCTTGATGGTTTATTGCCACCTGCTGGAAAAACAGGGTTGATGACCAGATGGCAGTTTTGAAATTTATGGAAATGAAATCATTCTCTTTAAAGGAAAAAAAAATGCATTTATTTCTTTCGTGTATATTCTGGTGTTTTCAAATAATAGCATATTTCTATTCCATTTTATTTAGGAAAGTATTTACCAAGTTCAGCTGCTGAACACATGACAGAATTGCCTTCCTATAAATATTACATAAGAATAGTACTTGGGGAAAAAGTTTTGGGTCACATTTTTAAGTAATGCTGTGATCCTAAAATAAAAGATGACAAAATAAAATAGTGCTGACATGTTTCTACTGACTCTCTTTTACTAGGGAAAAATGCAGTATTCTATATTTCCCGTTTCTAAGTTCCATAATAGCACACTTGAATCATTGAGCAATTTTAGGGTATGTTGGTTTGCAAACTGAGATTTATTCATATTCAAAATTTAGCCAAGTCTTCAAAATGACAGGATGAGTGTTAAGTCCAAAATACTGATGAGTTTGTTTTCCTTGAGTTGTCATAAAAGTTCCCAGCTCATCACAATTCTTCACAGTTTAAAGTTAATGAGATAGCAGGCCTGAGCTATTCAAAACTGTCACCACTAGACTAAGGCGTTAGCTTGTTTAGGATGCTATTTAACAACAAAAAAGTACCAAAGGTTGATCTGGGCCTGGTGGCATATGCCTGTAATCCCACCCAGGCACTGTGGAGACTGAAATAGGAGATGCACAAGTTCAAGACCAGCTTGGGCTATATGCTGAGACCTTGTCTCAAAAGCAAGAAGAAAATATAATTCACAAGTTATTCTGATCAAATGCAATGAGTTATTCTTGATTGGATTTTAATCTATCAAAAAAGCTTTTGGCTGAGGGTGGTGGCTTTAATTCCAGAACTCGGGAGGCTGATGTAGGAGGATCTCCATGAGTTCGAGGCCAGCCCACAGAGCTCCAGGTCAGCTTTGGGTAAAGTAAGACCCTGAAATAAAACCACTCCCCCAAGGGTTTTTGATTTGATTGCTGACAATACTATCTGTTTCATTTGTAGAACATTGAGAAATTATGCTGGAACTGAGCTTAAAGCTTCTTCCTTGTCGTCTACCTGTCATAGTATTGGAAAGTGCTATGAAGTGTCTGAGGGACATTTTTCCTGAGGAGACATGAGCGCACATTTGTTTATTCACCCCAGCTCAGGCTCAGATGACAGAACTGAGTATGATTGCACCAAAACCAGTTTATTGGGGTTACTTACAGACCAGGGTAAGGGTTGCTTACAGGAGCAACGGATGACTCAAAGGTAGCTATGATCACTGAAAAGCCACCCAGCACAAATGACAAGTCACAGAAGCGGTGTGTCTGGAGCCCCCTGCACCACCTCAGGCAGCTTGGCTGGTCAGAATGTCCAGCTCACTACACGCCATGTACGCAGCTCAGCAGGGCAGGTGGGAGAGTCTCTGAAAAACAGCCATCGACCCTTTTTATCACCTTATAATAAGAAGGGGTCTTTTATTTTTAGCTCTCCTAGACTTCTCGGTGTTTCTTGACACCCTACCTCTCCTCAGGAGGGAATATTTCATTTCAGAGAAAACTGTTACCCAACATGGGTGAGTCTGCCCCTCAGCAGATGTTTACTGCTTCTATTTGAGGAGTGATCCTGTGACCTTTACAGTTTCAGTTCTTCCAGACTTGTTGACCCCTTGACTCCCTCCTCCCTTCAGGAGGGAATAATTCCATCCAGAGGAATTTGCTATACAACCAGAAGAAAAGCCATCAGCAGCCTTATCCAGCAGTGGACCCATGCCTGTGCACTGTCACTCTGAACATCTGAGAGCAGACTTGGCTTCCAGGTCTCTTTGCTTAGCCAAGCTCTCCGTCATCAGGTGACTATATTCTGATCTTGAAGGTATAAGTAATAAGTTACCTCTCAGATAATTAACATCTCAGGAGAACAGACTCAGGGTCCAGACTCTCTCTCATCCAAACCCTACCATCTATCATCTCCCTATAATCTGATCTCTAACATAAATGACACAATTATCTATCTGAAATAATATCATCAACCTGACAGGATCTAGTCACTTAGGAGACAGACCTCTGGGCTTGTCTGTGAGGAAGTTTTTAGGTTGGGTTCATGGAGAATTGAACCCCAGGACAGCAGGCTTTGCAGGCAAGCGCCTTTAATGAGAATCCCAACAGTCCATGGGCTGGGGTCCTGGGCTGAGTGAGTAGAACGGAGGAAGCCAGGTGAGCAACAGTATCCATTGCTCTGTTTCCTGACAGGGGCTGCAATGTGACCAGCTGCCTCGTGACTTCCCTGGCAAATCATTCCTGAACTGTACCTCTCCTTAAAGGGTAAGCCAGAATGAACCCCACCATCCTTAAGTTGCTTTTGAAAGGTATTTTGTCTCAGCCTTTTCGTAAGAGGTTGTTTGCAGATTAAATAATTTCTTTATAGTAGTGCCTGGCAAGAATAAATGCTCTGAAAGTCCTCATTATTGGTATGATTCACATAGAATAAAATACTTATTACTTGAAGCATGAACTGAAAATACATTTTTAAAAAATATTTTATTTATGAGAAAGAGAGAAAGGAGAGAGAGAGAGAGAGAGAGAGAGAATATGGACATGCCAGCTACTGCAAACAAACTCCAGATGCATGTGCCACCTTGTGCATCTGGCCTTATGTGGGTACTGGGGAATCAAACCTAGGTCGTTAAGCTTTGCAGGTAAGTGCCATAATCACTGAACCATCTCTCTAGCCCTGCTTTTTTGATTTTTTTGGAGACAGGGACTCATGTAGCCTGAGCTGGCTTCATAGTTTCCATGAAGGCAAGGCCTTGAACTTCTGGGCCTCCTTCTTCTCTCTAGCGTTGGGTCTACAAGCATGTATCATCTAGATTCAAAAATAGATTTTTAACTTGCACAGAAATTTTGAGACTTTATTAATGTCATTGTTCTTTTCTCACGAGTCCTGGACTTTCCGATTATATCAACAGAGAATAATAATGGTATAATTAGAATATGGGACAGCTGTGTATACACAATTATATTGATGGAAGGTAATTCTGAAATCAGTTTATTTTGCCTAGTGTCATTTAGAAGAATGTGATGTGTAAGAAGACGTATAAGAATGGATCATCTGGTGGTAAAAGCAGACCACAAATTGGAAAATGTTCATCGTAACTGGTGGCATGCCCTAGGCATTCTCTGTCAGTCACAGTTCTGAGAACTTGTATTAAATCCCAATTCTGATGTAAAGAAGTAGATAGTATTATTATTTGCATTTGGCAGATGGAGAAACTGAAGCCCTGAGTGGATAAACAACTTGCTCAAGATCATATAACTAAGCATCCGCAGAGACAGGATAATTCATGGCTCATTGAGCAGGAACTCCACATGGCTAGGAAAGGAAGAATGTAATTAATTATCAAGGAATCTGAAATTGAAGTCATATAACGGAAATCTTTTTTAATGACTGAAATATTGGTGGCAGTTAGATTTCAGATGACATTTTTTTCTTAAAGAATATAAATAACTGGATGTGAAAATGAATGTAGGACGATTTCAAAGTGGGTACTTTTAATACTATACAAGGCTTCTTTCCCCCATTACTCACCAAGATCACTAGACTTTTTCTTTCAAACTGAGGTAAATAATCCTACTCACTTAGATATTATTTACTCAGGCTTCTAAGTCTGTGTCTTTATTGTAGATACATTTATTGGTCTGTCTTTTTTTAATATTTTATTTATTCATTTTCAAGCAGAGAGATGGGAGAGAGAGAGAGAGAGAGAGAGAGAGAGAATGCTTGAGTGAGCACCAGGGCCACCACCTTGTGGGTCTGGCCCATATGGGTCCTGGGGAATTGAACCTGGGGCCTTAGGCACTGGAGGCAAGTGCCTTAACTGCTGAGCCAACTCTCCAGCCCTGGTCTGTCTTTTTAAAGAGGTCTCTTACCTGTAGTTGTTCCTTTAAAATTCTGGCTTTGTGTCTGTGTGGACGTATATGAGGAGTTTTCAACTGGAATTCCCTCCCTCCCTGCCTTCTGCTCAAGAATGTTAAGA
>PVHP010023133.1:0-27670 GCA_004024765.1 Zapus hudsonius
GAGAGAGAGAGAGAGAGAGAGAGAGAGAGAGAGAGAGAGAGAGAGAGAGAGAGAGAGAGCAAACAAACTCCAGACTCATGTACCACCCTGTGCCACCTTGTGCATTTGGCTTTACGTGGGTAACTCCAGTCATTGGGCTTTGTAGGCAAGTACTTAACCACCGAGCAATCTCTCCAGTCCATAAATAGTGTTTTGAGAGTTTGTTTGAATCAAAATAAAACTATAAGCACGTTTCTTTTTGTATGGTTTCAAGGTAGGGTCTCACTATAGCACAGGCTGACCTGGAACTCACTCTGTAGCTCCAGGCTGGCAGCGATCCTTCTTTGTCTGCCTCCTGAGGGCTAAGATTAGAGGCAGGTGCCACCATGCCCAGCTATATGTAGTTTTTGAGACAGATTGTATATCACGCTAAGGTCATATTTAATCGATGTTTCCTTTATTATATTTATTTTATTTTTTGTACTGTGTTCATTGAGCAAGCAAGGTGGTGGAGTTTCCCTTGGTTTTGATCTTGCTGAATATATTCTCAATGTGTGCCTCTGAGTTCTCTAGAGGTATGTTCTGCCTCCAGACAATGGCGTCCTGAAGACGCTTATCTTCTTGCCCCCCCCCCCCCACAAAAGACTGCATGGCACACGTTATCAAGTTTTGCGAGACTTCTGTTTTGTGATATTTGCAGCTGTTGGCTGTCAATATCTGGACACAACACTTCACTGGGAACTGTGAAACACTAATGCTTGAATCATTTGCTTTATGTTGAGTGACTTCTATAAGGAAAAACCTGCTCCCATCCACAGTAGACTTGCAGGTTCATAGGAAAGAAAAGAGATGCTCAAGCCTTTACTTTTATTTAGTTGTTTTTATTAATGGCTTGTTTTATTCTGAGGTCCTCCAATGGTGACCAGATATTTTGTTTACTTCATTATACGCTCAAGATTTAAGTAATTCAACATATTGTAATGAGTTTCAGACATTGACATTTATTTCCCAATTATTCTATCTTTACTAATCTTTATATATTACAACATGCACAGGTTTTATATTCAATTAAAAAGAACTTCCCAGGCTGGGGAGACAGCTCAGGGTAAAGTGCTTGTTGGCAAGCAAGCACAAGACCTGAATTGTGGAAACTCAGGCTAACCACTGGAATCCAGAAAATCATTAGGACATACTCTATATTTGTATAGACTTTCCACTAAAAACAAAAATTCAATCTACTACATGACAGAGCTCCACCACTCTGATATTGACCCCAAAGACTCCAGTGAAGGTTTCAATTAGATGCTTCCACATCCGTGTTTATCACAGCATTATGCAAAATCAGGTCTAGACGTCCAACGATAGAAAAATGGATCAATAAAATGTGATTATATAAGCAATGGTTGTTTTTTCTTTCATAAAGAAGATCAAGTTGTGTCATTGGCAGCAAAACAGATGCAACTGTTGATAATTAATCCTATTAAGTGAATTGGGTCAATCATAAAAAAGTCACATACCACATGCTCACTCATCTTGGGGTCCTACACTTTATAGATACATAAAATCATATAAATGCTGATGACATGAAAGTAGAAGAGAAAATGTGGACTGAGGAGACTCATGGGAGGGAGTGGGGAAAAGAGGAGGAGAGCATTGCCTGGAGGCGAATGTGCTCCTATTATATTACGTACATGCATAAAAATTGCCTAAGTAAGTAACCCTGTATAATTTTATAATTATACATAAATTATATTAATATAATCTTACATATGTATAAGTATATATATACTTTTTAATATATATATTTAATATAATTTAATATATACTTTTAAAAATATATATAAGTATATATATATATACCTTTATATATATACTTCATATATATATGTATGTGTGTGTGTGGGTGTGGGTGTGTGTGTGTAGGTGTGTAGGGTCTCCCTTTAGTCCAGGCTGATCTGGAATTCACTATGTATTCTCAGGGTGGCCTTGAACTCATGGCAGGCCCCTTACCTCTGCCTCCCAATCGTTGACATTAAAGGCATGAGCCACCATGCTTGGCCTGAAATATTTTATTTTAACATGATAAAAACAGTTCAACCTCGGCAATGCATACCAATAAGTAAAACGTTAAATGCTATCAAATCTCTTTTGTCGGGCGTTGCTGTGACAGTAGGCTTCTTCTTGATCACAGTTTCCCATCTCGTGAAACCATTCACTGACGACCTCTGCCTTTTCTCCGGTGAGGTGGCTTCGGTGAGGAGCACAGCAGATGTCAGGGCAAGAAAAACTGAAATGGCTCCTTCTAAACATTATGACCATCAAAATTCATGCCCCGCCAGCATTCTTCAAGGCCTGAAATAAAAAGGATTTGAGATTTCACCCGGACACTACTCTAAAATAAATGAGAGAACAGGAGAAAATATAATACCATGGAGCACAGAATATTTTAAAAATGTAACCTCTTGTTGGTATTTAGAGAAAATTGGGCTTGATGGAGCCCAGTGACTCCGGGTTCTTGACTAACATGCATGAAGCCTTGGGTTTGATCCCTAGAAACCCTAATTTAAGTCAATTGGCTACAAAAGAAGGCATGAAAGTTGTGGGCAGTTTAGGGTGACAGGGCCTCAAAGTGAGCTTTCTGCTATGCTAAACTCAGGGATTGTCCTTGGACCTGCAGGGGAAATCTAGGTCATTACCATTCCCTACCAGGCAGAAACATCAGGAGGATCTGGCCTTTCCTAATCTCAGCCTGCTTGGACATTCACTTCCTTCTGAGGAGTCTCTTCCTAGCAAATTTGAGATTCTGAGATTATTGTCCTATCCTAGAAATCTTGACTGATGTAGACGCCTGATGTCAAGACTAACTGGCAGACCAGCCGCCACATCCTTGGATCACATAAAAATTCCCAACCTGAGTCTCGAGGTGGGCCTCTCAAACCCTCTTGCCTCTCTGAGCAAGAGCTGTGTAGTCCTTCCCACAAGTTCCTTTCTCTTCAGCTCTGCCTTCTAAAGCTCTAAGATATTATAACTTCTTTTTGAACCTTATCCTCCAGTTTGTGGAGTTTATTTGTTGAATTCATGACAAGCATCCGAGGATATCCCAAAATTATTGGTGTGTTGGTAGAAGAACCCCAAAGTTCCTGTATCAGGAATATGGAGATTCTTGGAGAAGAATGGTGTTAATGGGAGGGAAGGGGGTAATAGAGAGGAATTGGGGGGAACCCAAACTCATGTACTTTCACCAACAGCAAACCCTTTATCCACTGAGCCATACCGCCAGCCCTGCCTATGTTATTGGGAAGGAGACTTGTGTACATGTAGACTTGTGTAATTACAAGATGTATGTAGGAAAACAGAAAGAAAATATCTCTATTTCATTTCTCTATGGCTTTGAAGTCATTTTGATATCATCTATTGAAAAGACCATTTGAGGGCTGGATAAAAGAAGCTCAGTGGGTAAGAGCATCTGCATACAAGCATGAGGGGTTGGGAGGACCTGAGAACAGCTGAGTTTGACCACCAGTGCCCAAGTAAAAAATCTGCATAAAGGGGAAGAGTGATAAAGAAAAACATTCTTTTCTGGCCTCTGCTTGCGTGAACATGGGCCATGTGCATCTGCACACACACACACACACACACATGTACATAGACTATGCACATAACACAGCACACATTCTACACACACACACACACACAAGTCCACTCTTATCACCAATTTTGAAATGTTGGGCACCACATTTGCATAAGGAATAGCTTCTAATTCTGGATTTATGTTATCGCATTAGTCTGTTGAAGCATTATATGTCAATAGCATACTGTTTTAATTACAGAGATCTTAATCTTATTTTTAAATATCTGGAAGTAGCCTTGCTCTGCTTTCTATTTCAAGTTAATTTCTGGGCATTCCTTTGTGGTTGCTCTTTCAGTTCACGCGGGGTAAAGTTCCAATATATAAACCCCACAGGATGTAAGTGGTAAGCACGATGAACATTGACACATGTACCCTCCTCATTACACAACACAGTTATCAAAGGGCAGGTCTGTTCTAACACTCCAGAAGGTTTTCTTTTTCTCTTGTTGGTCAATTCTCTACAAGATAATCATTCTTTGCCTTTTATTCCATAGATTAGCTTGGGCTGACCTCACAAATATAATTTCACAGCATTTAGTCCTGTGTATTATTTTGCAATTTATATAGCTTGTGTGTATTGCTTAGTGAGGCGTAATCATGTGTTTGTGTCCATGTGGCACCTCACACTCTAACCTGCAATAGGCAGAGCAGAATCTGGGGCACACTATTCCATCACGCGTCCTCCCAACCTTGCTTGAGCCAAAGTCTCTTACCGATCTCTTGACAATTTTTGGTGAGCTCCAAATAACTCTGAGGTCTCTGTTCCTCACAAGACAGGGGTTAGAAACACGTGTGGCCACGGCAACACAATATATTTAATATATCAAAATTTAATATGTACATGTAATATGGTATCATGTATTGTTGAGTAGTGTTCCATTAAGTAAATAGAGCTCAACTTTGTATTGGAATAACATCTGTCGGTGGAATTTTGGTTGCTTTCAGTTCTTAGCCATTATGAATAAGCTTTTGAAGCATTCTTATACATGTTCATATACATATTCATGTTTTATGAAATCATGCTTTTTCATTTTTATGAAATGAGTAATCATGAGTGGAGTCATTGTATCATGTAGAAGGAGGTACAGAATGAACTGTATGAGACCAGAACGTACTTTCCAAAAGTGATCTATCCTATCACATTCCTGTCGGGGGCTCAGATGACCTATCTTGGCCAATATATAATGGTGTCAAAATGTAGCTATATTTTTGTAGTGACAAAATGGTGGCATAATATTTTGATTTTAATCTTTATTTCTTGAATCTTAATGCACTTGCTCATAACTTGTTATATTTATTGACTATTTAAATATTTTACGAGAGTCTACATATTTGCTCATTTTTGTTGGGTTATGCTTTTGTAACAAATTTATAGTAATCCTTCACTTATTTTGGAATCAGTCACAAATAATGTATTTTCTACCAACTTGTGACTTGTTTATGCCTAAAAGTATCTTTTGGACAGTTGAAAATTTAAGTTGTGGTTAAATTAAATGGGTCACTTTTCTTCTTTTAGAGTTCATGCTTTTAAGTCCTTTCCAAAATATCTAAGCAAGGGCCTCAAGCATGCTAGAACATACATAGAATGCAGAACAACTGAGCTTTGTCCCCAGCCCAACAGTAGCTTTGAATGTAGAGTTGAATTTACTATCGTTTGATTTTAATAGGTGAGCCATGTCAATTTATATGTGCAAACACATTAAATATATTTGGCTATAACTCTATCCTTGGAAATACTATGTCAATATACATATAAGCCTTCAGTATAATTATCTTTTGAGTCTTTGTTATATTTCACTCAATCCTTTCTATTTCACTTATATGATTTAAATATATTTTTATTCAAATATTGTGAGTAATCTATTCACTGATATATTTATATAATACCATTAGTAAGCCCTTGGGGAAATTTTCTCACATCATATTCTCTATTGTAAGTAATATTGAGATTATTTGCCTCCAGTTTCTTTCCCAAATGATCTGATTTGAATGAATAATGCAAAGATTATTTAAGACCTTTAAGATAATCAACAACTTATTTTTTCATAATTATCCTCTATCAATAACTTCTGAATATACAGCCATTCCCTCACTAAGGCTTAGCTGTAAAGTGTAAAATATATTATGCCCTTAACTCTAGACAATATTGAGTCATTAATGACTATTAGGAATATATTTTATCCTGCTTTGTTTTGACTTTATTTAACATTATACTATGTTAAGTTTTCCACTTGGGCACATAATAAAATAGAATTGTGGGACTTATCAGTTATTGCATCATTAGTATCTTCCATAATTTATTTTTGTAACCTGACATTACTGATCCTTTGGAATTCAGGTCAGGACATGTAAATGCAAACATACAGCATATAGAAAGCAGTTTGGGGTGACAGAGATGTCATATTCTAACTGTCCATGTTCACTGTGCCGCGTACTAGCTGTTAACTACAAGCCAATGAGCTTTAGTTTCCTCTTCTGTAATGTGAATTACCAATCCTACCTACTGTTTTTTTAATGAATGGAAAACCATTAAAATAAGATGAAATAAACTCAATAACTGCAAACATAATGTAAAAGTGGGTTTTTAATGAGTATATTCTGAAATTGTATAGATATATGAAAAATTCCAAATATCTCTCATTATACCAGTGGTACCAATGGTCCTAATACCATTAGCAATTTCTTTTAAATATTCAGGGTTTTTTGTCTGTTTACTTGAGCCTAATACAAAGTAATTGACAGAAACTGAATCTTCATCACTATTAGCATTGTGGGATTTTGTGAACAGAATATTTATCCCCCAAAACACATAGGTAGCATTAGGAATAGCTCCGTCTAACAGTCAGATGCCTATAAACTCTAATCCCAGCTCTATTACTACCTAGCTATGTGAACTACATGGGCTCATTCCATGACAGTAAGTCCTTAACATGCTGTGAGAATTAAATAACTTATAAAGCACCAGCAAGAGTAGAACAGCCTAATGTCCTCAATACTTTGGCTTAGAGGTAGGTCTGGGTGCTTTCATTCCCACCACCAACAGTAACACAGAGAGTGAAGGCAATCCTCTGCCCTCAGTCAGTCATGGCCCTGACAGAAGCACAAAGAGATTCATGGAGCATGTAGGCTTGGTGTGTGGCTGCCCCCAAAATATTCTGAATTTTGAATTACTTTCATACCTACCATCAAAATGGAAACTAAGTGTTAGAAGTTCTTACAGGGAATTCATGGCGCCTTGAGCTCATATCCGCAGGTGATGGGCTGGGTGGGAATCATGGGTTTGCTGTGCCTTTCTGTCTGTCTCTTTCCTGCACAACAACATGGAAAAAGTGACAGCTATGATTGGGCAGCAATCTGTGAGCTTTGATGAAAGCATTGTATGGTCTGATATGTCTTTATGCAGAAACATTAATTAATAGAATTCACTGTGGGTTCACCAACATTTAATTAACTGGATTAATTGAATTTCCACTGATTACATAAAGTATGACAGCACCGAGTTGAAGGGACTACTTGATTGTTACAATTATAAAAGCTTCATTTCGTGAGGGTGGCTGTCCTCTAACACCCAGGGGTTATAAATGCTGCATTTTATGACAGGGGTTATCTCGTCCTCTAACCCCCCCCCCATAAGTGGCAAGGAAGTCTACTGATAATGCCCATCAGTGTTGCCCATCTCTTTATTCATGGCTCTGTGGCGCCATGTAATTGCCCTCGGTGACTCTCACTGTGACAGGGACAGACTGCTGTCCGCTTTATTTCTCCCTCCTCATTGGAGGTACATTTTGAAATATGTAAGCTGAGCTCTATTTGTTTCTAAAAATTATAAGATTGACGTTTTCTGATTCTAAAAACAAACAAGCTACTTGTAAAAGCTTTGCAAAATAGAGCAACACAAATCAAAGTAAAATGGGTGCTGGAGACAGGGCTCAACAGTTAAGGCATTTTCCCTCAAATCCTGACTACCAGGTCCCACTCCCCAGTACCGCATAAAGCCACACGCACAAAGTGGCACAGACATCTGAAATCTGTTTACAGTAGCTGGAGGCCCTGGTGTGTCCATTCTCTCTGTCTCTCTTCTATCTGTCTCTGCCTACAAATAAATAAACTAAAAATATTTTTAAAAATCAAGTGTAAAGGCTAGCATATATTGAGCACTTAATACATGCTGAGGGATATTCTGCAACATGACACAGCTTGTTACAATTAGGTTTGTACAGACATCATGAAGGAATGGACCTAACATACAAAATGTGTATGGCTATTTACATTGGCAGCTCAGACAAATCTGAACCTTTGCCCAGTTATTAGTTTGTTTTATGAAATATTTAATGAATTAATTATATATTTTACATCAAATTTTAGGTTTGGCTTAATAAATGATATCAATTTGTTTATGGCTTTTCATTTTATATGAACATAAAAAATAATTATGTTTATTTAAAAACAACATGAAATATCAGTAAAACGTTAATATTCTTTATTATTATATTACGTTTACTTTAAATTACCTTCATTAAAATACACTCAAGTCTTAAACCCCTGAGCATAGCTTATTATATTTCCAATCTTTTGGTGTACGTGCATGTGGTACCATGTGTGCATGTACACATGTATGCTTGCGTGTATGTGTGCAGACACATATGTGTGTAGAACCAGAGGTTCATGTGAGGTGTCTTCCTCAACCACGCTCCACTTTTATTTACTGAAACGGAGTCTCTTACTTGCACCAAGAGCTCACCTATCCAACTAGTCTAGCTGGGCAGCTTGTCCCAAGAGCCCCTGTCTCTGCACCCTGATTAAAGGCAGGTCACCATGCCCACACAGCATTTATGTAGGTGTGGGAGGTCTGAACTTCTATCCTGATGCTTTATCTACTGAGCTGTCTCACCAGCCCCTGTATATGTTATTCTTTTAGAGAACTATCACCATAGTAAATGAAAATCTTTTTAATATTATTTATTTATGAGAGAGAGAGATGAGAGAAAGAATGGGCATGCCAGGGCCTCCAGCCACTGCAAAGGGACTCCAGACACATGTGTCACCTTGTACACCTGACTTTATATGGGTACCGGGGAATTGAACACAGGTCCTTCTGCTTTACAGGCAAGCACCTTAACCGCTGAGCTATCTCTCCAACTGTAAATGAAAATCTTGATTATAATAATTAGTGATGTTGAAATCAGGCAAAGTAAGTATTGAGCTATAATTATTAATTTTGTTGGTTACAGAAGCACCACTACTTTATCCACACAAAACCTAGATACATCCATATTTAACGCAGTCATCCAGGATAGTTTATCAGAGCACATTCACATAATGACGAAGCTTGACTCATATTTTTCACTATTGTCATTATGAAGGTATACTTGTCAACATAGCAAAACAACTTATTTTTCATTTTACAGTTGGCTAACTTGATATATACCTATTATATATTTAAGCATAATGTCTTTTTATGTCTTGCTAGGCTTTGCAATTTTTAACAGCTGACTTGGTCAAAAATTGCTACACAGGGCATAAATTTTCCTTTATTTGTGAATGTTTTGTTTATTCCTTCCAAGCATCCACAGGGAAGTCTGACTCCGCAGTCTGAGTCATAATGCTTCCTCTCAGGCTGAAGTAGTATAAGGCGCCATGGCCCCGGTCTCCGTGGGACACCTGAGTTTCTGGAGATCCATCAGCAGCAGGTGCACCGGAGGACAGGTGCAGGCCCAGAGTTCAGCCTGAACTATCTTCCCACAGTATATGGTAGCTGAGGTCTGTGGACAGGAGGAGCCAAGTCAAACCAGGAAAATAAGTGTAATGGTTTTGTTACACTTTCTGATGACCTCTACCACTCAGTGCAAAACTGAGGACACAGCCTCACCTCCAACACTACTCACCCCCGAGTCTAACCCAGAAACCTCATACAATAGGATGTGGTATTTGTCCCCGCATCCTGTGTGGCATAGGCCTACTCAACTGGTCCCCACCCAGACAGGAGTGAAAGTAAACACTGGTACCATCTCAGGTGTGGTCATCTACAGGGTGGATAACCAAGTCATTTCAACTTAGAGTAAAACCCTCTTGTTTGGCTGTGGGGAGAGCCATGAAGTGTACCCAGCAATGCTCCATGTTTCCTCAGCAAGAAACAAGAACCATAGAGGGAAAACTAATGATGCACCTCTTGGACATCCAAGCAGGAAAGAAGGAAGATTTGCATAGAGCCCATTTGCCTTTGGCATTCCCCCAGCTTCCAGAAAGATCTTTACCCTGGATGGTCAATTACCAAGCATCCTGGCGAGGTGATCTGACTACTATACCCCTGGCTCTTCCTCAACCTCTCATTGCTGAAGCACCCTCTCTGCTCTGTGTGGTCAGTGAGAGGGGCAGCACTTCCTTCCGAAGGAAGGTGGCTGTGATAAACTCTCCTACCAGGCACGACTAAGTACCAGGAAGGAATAAGCCACTATCAAACTGATTTAACACTAGCTGCTCCAAGGTGACTGATGGCCCTGCACCCCTTAGCCGTTACTCTTCAAGACAAGCAGAGAACCCAAATAGCCCACAGTACTAGGACACGTACATCTATATCCTGTCCGTATGGATGAGCCTGTGATTTAGTACTAACAAACATATTGCTGGAGAAAAATAGATGTGCTAATCGACAAAGATTTAAGCCTCGGAAAGAGTCATCAATCTCCTGTACTGTAATGGTCATTTTGCCTTCCTTTCTTGTGATGTGATATTTCTAAAACATTTTTATGGCTTATGCTTACTTTTCAGTTTTTACACACTATAACTCCAAGTTAGATTCCTTCTCAGTTTCTGTACGTGCATTGATTACCTCCAGTATTTTTATTGCACACTATCGTTAGCTCCGCTATTCCCAAGCAGCACCATCTATAAATCTGGCCATCTCTCTAATTAGCTTATGTAGCCACACTTTTTCCTTGTGATACCAAAGATCAAATACATGGCGTTGGGAATGCTAAGCAAGCATTCTAATTCGTACACTGAGCTATATTCTAGCCTGTAATTAAGAAACTGAAAGGTATTATTTTGTCTTGAATTATGTATTCACTTAGTAAGCACTTATTAATTACCTAATGGCTCAGAAACTTTATCTCAGCTTTAGCATATAGTAGATGCTAAAAGAGTTTCTTTATTGTTAATTGGCAGGTAACATTGACCATATTTATGGAGTACGGTATGATGTTGCTTTATAAACCACTACAGTTTAGAGAAAAAAAAAACTAATTAAACAATGAATTACACTAGATTAAGATGGTAGAGCAAGACATGATCTCAATATAAATGTGACTCCAGAACCGACATTCGAAACCACGAAGCATCCTGTCTTTCGAAACCACGAAGCATCCTGTCTTTCCAAATAACCTTGCTTACCCAGAGGGATGTGCTGGCTGACTTTCTCTGAGGCCCTGACACCAGAGCATGTACAGACAGTCCCAATTCCAGATCGCTAATGGGAATCTGGACTCCTCATTCTGTCCACCACACTTGATACAGAAAGTATGGAAAGCATGAGAATTGAGCCTTTGTGGTTGTGAGAATTGCAGACATACATGAGAAGAATTTTGAAGAGCAGTGACGCATGAGGTTTAATAAGTGTTTGCAATTAGCTCTGTTTCTTTGGGGGAAATTTAATCAATTAGCAATGCAGGTTTAAATTGGCTTCCAGTGAAGTTTGGGGAGGGGCAGAGAACGTCAAGACTTTTCTCTTCGTCTGTTTCGCATTTCCAATGTTCCTTATAAGGCAGGGCTTCTGGTCTTCCAGGGATGTTTATTATCTTCACTGCAGAGATTCTTACCAAAGAAAGGCCTCTTTAGGAGACCATTCTAAGTGACCAAATCTGCTTTCCCAAATGTGGAATCAACATGTGAGATTCTCTGAGCTTAATTGAAGCTCTCAAAACGGTAATGTTTTACATTGATAAAGCAGTTCTTAATTGCAAAGCTGATAAGATGCTAAAATGTGCCTTAGAAAACCTTTTATGTTCATGACTTGGGACAAGCTCTTCCTCGGCTGCCTTCAGTCGGGCTACTTGACCCGCCTCTAAGCAGCAGCCATCTTGTCTTCACTCATCCCTTCCACTCATCTCCCACTCCTTTCCTAGGCTTCGAAAGCAATCATTGAAAAATGCACTTTTAGAAGTATTAGTTGTCCTTTCTCCCACTTTACAAGATGAAGACAGGTAACTACTACTCCATTCTTCCTCCCTTCCTTTCTTTAAACCTCAAACTTACTCTAAAGAAATGCTTCTCAGTCTCCCAACTAAATGTCAACCATCTTTCTTCTCAGTCAGGTTCTTCTGTGATTGACAACCCCTTGCATCTATGCACGAAAACAGGCTGGATTACGAGACAGTAACAGAGGAACATGAGTGCTTCATGGTTTGCAACAGCAAAAGTTTATTTCTTACTCATGGAATGTTCGAATCATGTTGTCAGAGGCTCTGCTACCAGTCACTCAGGGACAGAGCCTGACAGAACTGAGTATCTTATTCTGCCACAATTTCATGTGTGATTCCAGGAGTGGCCAGGGCAGGGAAGAGGGCAGGGCTAGGTTGTCAATCAGTGCAGTACAGCATCTACTCCCCTCCCCTTCATTGCTGAGAAGAGCCTTTATGGCTTGTCACCGTGTTGAGACATTTTTAAATTCTTGCTTTGCACTGGGTGCCATAAATTATGTTAATCATTCCACAGGATTTTATAGGATCTCCTGTGACCTTGCGTTCTATTTATATCCATATTCCATTGGCCTTGAATTTTGCAGACATAGATGAGAAATATTTTAATGTACTATTTGCTGATGAACACATACTATATTTTGTGCTGTATGAATTTTCCTAAGCAATAACACACGTTCCATGGCGGGGAACCCTATTAAAGTTAAACTACATAGAGGAACAATATGTCCATGTTTCATGCAGCCTCACATGTTTGGCATGTTAGGTGATGTGGAAGAACCCAGAAAGAAGTGATACACCTGTCCTCTAGGGTAATTCTTCTCACCTCAATGTGTACACAAGTCTCCTGAGTCAACAGGCTGAGAAGATACCTAAAATTGTGCATTTTATTATTTTTAACTAACAGAAGAAAATGTATGTTTTATTTATGATCTATAATGTTATTGATACGGATTATAATACGGGGTGTGTATAAGGGTTAGAATTTAGATAACCCCCAGTAAAATATTCAATGCACCCCAAGTTTAAAGAGTATCTGGGCTCTTGTCTATAAAGTTAAAGAATTAAAATCATAGACAACAAGATAATAAGGTATAGTGGGAGACTTTGTTATTTAAGGGAACGTGGGGAGTTACAGAGTTTTCCAGCCACAAGTGTGGGGAAAACACATGCCTGAGAGTTTAACGGAACTTATATTATTTAGCAAAATAAGCAGAAACAGAAAAGATAACAGGGAGCTCCCATCATGAGAAGGAGAGGTTCATGAGGAAAAAAATCTGGAGCCTGCCCCCACCCGAGCCAATAAGGCCAACTTACCTCCCTAAGGCCTGGATCAGCAGTCTCTCTACTCCATTGCCATGGGGGGGGTAAGAGACTGGCTTCCTCTAGGGAAGTTAATTAAGTTCTCCCCAGGTGAGTCAGAGAGACAGCTGATTGGTTCATATTTGACCAATCAGTTTTGTAACTCTAATTAGACACCTCCCACTCAAGGGGAGGGGTGGTCTCTGCAGAGGTCTGACCTTCACATTATGTTCTAATGTGTATATTTTATGGGACCATATACTGCATGAGTCACCTCATTTGCATATTTTTGTGGTCTAAGTATTTCAGATCTCTCTTAGAGGTGTATGTATATGAGCAGGAGAGATGGCTCAGTGGGTAAAGCACTTGCACTGGAACTCTTGAGTACCTGAGCCATGAAGGAGCAGGAAGCTGTGGTGGGCTTTCGCAATTCAAAGGTGCCTAGGGCAAGAAAAGAGGCTGAGACATGAGAATTAATCACAAGAAGAACCCGTCCTCAAACAAGGCAGAAAGAGAGTTGTTCAGCCTCACACACAGGCAGCCATATTCACTCACGCAAATAAGCACACCCTCATACCAAATCAGTTAATAAATAAGGAAAAAAAACATTCAAATATGCAATAATCATTAACTACCATCACCATACTCCAACATAAGCCTCCACGACTTGTCCCTCAGGTTAATGTCTACCTTTGTGGATTCTCCTGACCACTTAGCCATTCCCCTCCTGCCTCTCTGTCCGTGGTAGATTGAATGCATGTCCCCAATAGACTCAGGTGTTATATTAAAGCTTGTCTCCAGCTGCCTGACTGGAGGAGGTATCACTGGGGGCAGACCACCGGGTCCATCCTTAAAATGGCACTGGGGGTGGATCTAAATTCCAGCCTAAATGTGTGCAGCGTGGTTTAATCCGCACCTGGGTCCCTGCTGCTGGCCCTCCCTTTGTGCTTGCTTGTGATGGGGCTGTCTGGTGGTGTCTCTGCTTGGGTCTGCGAAAGGGAGCCAGCTGCTTCCACCATTTGATGGAACTTCCCTTGGATCTGTACCCTTGAATGAATCCCTTCCTCCCATGACCTGTTTCTGGTTTGGATGTTCAGCCTAGCAATGTGGAGCTGACGACAACACCTCACTAGCCTGTAGTCACCACTGCCCTACCCTTTGCTCCTGTGACTGGGGTGGTGTTAGAATTTTTTCATATAACTGCCTTAATTTATTTAATGCTTTCTTCCATGTCTATAGAATCACAAATGGCAGGGTTATTTTTTAAGGCTGAGTAGCATTTATGTAAATATATATATGGCATTTTCCTGTGTAGTCTCAGGCTAGCCTGGAACTCACAGTGATCCTCCTACCTCTGTCTCCCTAGTGCTGGGATTAAAAGCGTGAGCCACCATGCCCTAGCCTGCATTTTTCTGTATTCCTTCATTCATTGGTGAGCACTCAGCTATTTTGCCCCTGTGAGTACAATGAGCATCTGAGTGCAGAAGTCTCCTCAACATACACAGGATGTTATTTCCTTTGTATATGTACTCAGAAGAGGAATTACCAGATCATACAGCAGCTCCGTTTTAATTTTTAAAAAGTAATATCGGTAGAATGAATAGATTAAGCTTAGTTCACATTAAAATTCCAGTGATATCTCTCAGATAAAAATCTATATCTCTCAGTTCTAAAATCCTTAAATTCATATAGAAGCAGAAGATACCCCAAATAGGCAAATCAATCTTGAGGAGTACTCTGGTTTTAATGAGCTTCCAAGTAGATCTAATGTAATGGATCTGCAGAACAAGGCATTAGGTAGCCAGGTTCTAGGTAATGAAAGTATGAGAAGTAACTTGAAATTGATGTCATATATCTTTAAAAGCATTTGTGTTGACTACTCATCTAGTAAGGCTTTGATGATATAAATAAAAACTGCATATGTGAAGACTTTTTGTTGAAGGGGGCTATGATATATTTCAGAAAATTTGTTTTCCTTTGCACTTCCCGTGTGAGAAGGGCAGATCTCATTGGCAGATTTATTTATAATCTCTTAGCCCATCAGTATTGATGCTTTGTGCAAACTTGCTCACTCTACAATGTGCAATGTACTAGAATCTTCTGTTCCACCAGCCAACTGCAATGGCTGTTTCCTGGGAATCTCAGGATGCTGTGGGCAGTGGGTAGGGGTGGGAGGTTGAGCGTGTCTGGGGGTGAAGCAGGGAGCATTCATGGCTGCAGAAAGCTGCAGGGCTGTTCCACTGAGCCCGGTGTTTAGAGGAAGGTTTACCTTCTCTCTCATCCCTCATGCCCCAGTCCAAATGGTAACTTTTCATTGTTTAACTGGTCTCTAAAGGTTCAAAAAGAAAGAGGCCAAATAGTTTGTCCTAAAAGCTATGGTATAATGTTACAATTAAAATGAAGTCAACTTTAGAGAAATTCTAAAGTTGGGCAAGTCCCCTGATTAGACATGTGAGGAATGTCATAACCATCAATGTGTATGAAATCAGAATTGCCCTATGCTCCTTTTAGAATGGCCATTTTATAATGTACATTGTACAGCCTGTGAAGGCATTTTAAATATTAATATATCCCTTGAGAGTTAGGGAAACATTTAAAACAGACAGGCACCATGAGACCTTCCACATGAATGAATGAAGGAGAGTGCCCAGTCCGGACACACTCTGCTCAGCTGCAGTAATGAGCTTTATTCCTGATTCTGATACTTTTCACAGGAAGAAAACACACATTGATTATCCATGTCTAACCTTTCATTTCTATCCTTGCTCTGGCCTTCATTTTATGTATGTTTATATAAGTAGCTTTATTTAGTTGTTTAAAATGTCTAAGTGAACCAGTGGTTATTTTTCTCTCTTTCATGAGAGAAAAAAAATTTGCTTTTCATGTGCCAGAAATATTTTACAGTTATGTATTCACTTTGGGAAGGCAATGTTGTGAATTACAAATTAAATAGTGTGGAAATTTTTCAAGAAACTACCTGGTTGGACTTCAATGAGGTTTTGTAGCAAATTTTCTTGTATTGAGTTTTAATTTCTCCAATAGTTTCATTACTAAAAATGTCAAAAAATAGGATAAAGAATAATAAACATGTTTCGGTGGTTTGATCCAGGTGTCCCTCATAAATAATGTGTTTCAAATGCTCGATTCCCAGCTAATGGCAATTTTAGAATTGGAACTTTGTTAGAGGTGTGTTGTTGGAGGCGGGCTTATGGTGTTGCAGCCAGCTTTCCCTCGCCAGTGTTTGGCACACTCTCTGCTGCTGTTGTCCACCTGAGGTTGGCCAGGAGGTTTTGCCCAATCTCTGCTCATGCCATGTTTTCCCCTGTCATCATGGAGCTTCCCTTGGAGTCTGTAAGCCAAAATAAACAACTTTCCTTCCATGAGGTGCTTTTGTTAAGGTTCTTCGTGCCTGCAAGAAGTTAACTACAACACACGTATATTCAACAGTTATTAAAGTTTTGTGGTGATAATTTTAATATTTTCTTTAACATTTTTTATGTAAATTGACATTTGAGTCCAAGACAATAAAATTTATGGAAAGGTTTCTTATTACCACTTAAGAACTGAAGAGTTATGACCTTGTTTTTATCCATCTGTAAGATTTAACTCTTAATGGGAAAATATACTCTTATAATTTATTCATATTGTCATTACTTGACTGTGACCATCACCTGTCACTTCATTGTCTCTGTCTGATTTTTATAATTTTCTATTGTTTCTTAATTATATTTGCTATTATATAGCTTATAATTTTCTCGGATCTTAATAAATAAATTTTTTTGAGAAAGTGTCTCTGATTACTGCTGTTTGCCAGGCTGCATGTTGTTTGGCTTCTGGTTGGGTTGAAGAGTAGAGAAAATGTTGAGATATGAGAGGATGGGGCAAAGGGCAGATCTGAGGACCCTTTTCCCCTCTCTGTGCTAAGTGTATTGTCCCCCACCATGACTGACTCCCTTTCTGTGACACAGTTTCACTTGAGAAAGCTCTGCAGAGGTTTACAGTTCTGTCTGATGACCTTATCCCTGACTGTTCCCTGTGTTTCTCTGAGCTAAGACTTCCTGCTGGTGTTCACCCTACATGAGCTGCTGGATCTTCAGTCAAACCCTCACTTGCCAGAGGAACAGAACCTACAGAATAAAAATATATTATAAGGGCAATTTATTAGATCAGTCTACAAACTATGGGCTGGGCAGTCCAACAAGACCATCTACAAGATGAAGAGTTTGAGAACTCCCATTAGCTCCCCCACACCGATCCCAAATGTTGTGTGGACCAAGCCTTCAACACAGAAGCTTTTTGTGGAATATTCAAAATCCAAGCCATCAGTGAATGGCACACCCTCATCTGTCATAAGTTCTGTCCCAGCAGCCCTAGAATTCTTGCTGTCGTACTTATGAGATTTATGAGAAGTTTTCAACTATAACAAGTGGTATTTTCCCCTCCTCTTTCTATGGCTTGTCTCAAGAAATGCACAGTTGTGTGGAGTTGGAAATCAACCCCACCAATGACTGTTTATTCATGAAATCATTCTAGATTCTTGAAGCTGATCTCGAAACTGCATGATAAGCTTCCCACAAGAATCCAGGTATCAGAAGACAAAGCATCTCTGCTGTGAACTAGAGCAGTACTTTATGATTATTACCCTGCAAATGTGCAGGAAATGTATGCCTTTGCCTTTTCATCAATACTATTTTCATCACCACCAAAAGCCAATTTAATAAGCTCAGTTCATCAACCCTGTCCTTTTAACTAATTCCTTTCCCAAAGGGAAATATAATTTATCTTTAGCTATTTGGATATTTAAAAGATTTCTTCATGTGCACTCTTAGCTCATTATGAATAGAATACATTTCCTTCTTCTGTTCCATTTACTCTGGTTACTCACTGGATTGGATTTAAGATGAAATATCTCCTTGTAATTTTAGTCAGGAAATAGTTTTCCTGATTGCTTCTTAACGTATCTGAACTTGGCCGTTCTTATCTATGGTTTCTACATATAAAATATTTCAAACCTGTTAGCAATATACTAATGTGCAAATCAGTTTTGATTTTTGTAGATGATGAATGCCTTCAAATAGATGCCTTTGGAAAAAGGCTTTAAAAAAAGATTTAGGATTAAGCAGCTTGGCCTACATGGACCAGTGAAACATGGTACTAAACAATGATCTATGAATTAAGTTATCCTGAGTGAACCTAGGATAGTTAAAAAGAGGGTAAATTTGCCCATATTCATGACAATGATGTTTTCCATTTGATATTGTCATATTGCTGTGAGTAACTTGCAAAGAATGATGTCAGAGAAAGCATTCTTTTTTTTGTTATTGTAAAAAAGAAACAAGAAAATAGTGCAACTTAGAATAACTGTACCATAACTGAAAAGTGATTTCTATAGTGATGTTTTGCTCACTATTTCCCCTGTAAAGTTAAATATGTACCCCAGTGTCCAACTCAATTTTATGTTTTGATGTGATTCAAAAGGTTAAGTCAGCAAATGTGTCATTGAAATTCCAAGTCCTATCCGTTGAGCAGTGGCCAGGTCCTGCTCCAGAGTTGACCTTACCTTGCCACCCAAGGGAATTCACTGTATTTTATAGGCACACAAAATCGAGGTTCAGGAAGTTTAAGTAAGCTTACAGAGGCCTCACTACTGTTAAAAAAATTAGGAAGCTCCCCCTCCACCCAATTTCCAAGACCTAGGTTTCATACTGTTATTATCTCCTCTTAATGTATTAATATGCAAAAGACTGCCTTAGTAATAAATTATTAGGGATATACCTATTAATGACCATAAGATGTAAGAAGCCATTCCAACTCTCTTGTAATTCATAAGCTTTTTCAAAGTTAGAGAGGGAGGAAAGAAATTGCATATTAACGAGTTCGTGGCATTTTCTAGACAACATGAATTCCATTTATAGAGAAGCTCATTTCAACAGCACTCTTCCTTGAAATTCCTCCCGTGATAGTTGGCTATACTGTAAAGCCAACTGACTACCTGCTTCACCTGTGGGAACCCTGCAGAAACACAGGTGCCCCAGAAAAATTTAGTATTCAGCTTATGTTATGTAAGTACTGAGCCAGATAATGTTTTGGCACTAACAAAAGCAGGTAAAACCAGAAAGCAGTTTGCTGCTCCCCTGGCAGAAATGCCTTGAAAATGCTTTGGTTTCTTCCTCATGTAGCTCCGAGGACCCTATTTTCTTATATTGGACATAAGAGAGAAGGGAAAGCACTGAGGTGTGGATATTAATTTAAACCCATCAATCCAGAGCAACTATTCCACCAGTAAAACTAAGCTTTTCAAAGACAATTTGCCAGGTTTTTGTCTAAAGGGAGAACTACAAAACTGTCTCTGTGCTGAGAAGTGCTCTCAGTGGTAGGAGATGATACGCGCTGTGCTCCTTCCCTTGTGAAAATAAATTAAAATACTGAAATGCAGTCTAGAAGGCATTGTCCTGTGTGATGAAGACAGAACATGCCCATAGCCCAATCAATCGGGAGAGGCCACCATGATATGGTTTAGGCCACACCTTCCTCACGGGACAAGAATTACACTGAGCTTGACTTTCGTTTTGATTAATCTCTGTGTACAGATCATTTTAGTCTTGGGTCTGCTGAGAAGAGGTATTTATTATAATTGCTATGCATGTGATTTCCACTCTGAGTAAATATTAACATCCATAAGCAAATCTTTATGAATTGCTGAACTGATTCAGATGTGACCAAAAGTGTCCAGATGATGAAAAGTCTTACCAGAAAGTAATGTCAACCTTAACAAATTGATGTGCCCTTCTACTTGTCATTATGCAAAAACACCTCTCTTGTAGCCTTGTACCAGGCTGTTCCTCCCATGATGTGAGAACCTGTAGGAATAGGGATAAAGCTACATGGCTTATGCCCTCCACCCTGTTTACCCTAGAAAGCCCAGTGAAACCACCTCTTGAGAACTTCATTTTGTGCAGATGCCCTCAGGGCTAAGCCAAAATGAAAGGTTTCCTTGACATGGTGAGTCAACACCGTGAACATGGTCATTCACATACACTAACGCTCTCAAGGACACACACGTGCGCGCGCGCACACACACACACACACACACACACACACACACACACACATATTCATTCCTTCACCTCTGACTGCTTACTTCCTGTCATAGTCAGCCACACGTCGCTGGGATGAATCTTCAAATCAGTCACAATTTGGGGGAGGAAAGTATTTATTTGTAGCTATAGATATAGGGGAAGTTCCAAACTGCAAAAGAGGCTATTTCACAGGTCCGAGCAGAGAGAAAAACCCATCACCAACAGGACACACACAGAACAACAAACAGGCAGGAGGGCCAAAGAGAATTTCTTCCCCTTTTATAGCCTTAGGGTAGGGTCCTGCAACCCTATCCCAGACTTAATGGCTTCCTGAGTCTCTGGAATTTCCTTCCTGCACTGCCCACACAGGAAAGGATGTTTACTTCTAGCTCCTTTGAGCTTCCTTACATCCTGCCCCCTACTGAGAGGCTGCCTCCCTGTAAACATCCTCAGAGACCCGCCCAAGATTACTTGAAAGGTCAAGTTGACATCAAACTTAACCATCACACTTCCTTACTTGTTGAGATTGTAAAAAGAAAAAATTACATTTGAAAATGTCAACTGATCAACAGGTAGGTAATGATCACAGCCAGCATTTACTAGAAACCAGCACTGTAACAGGCACCAAGAATATGAAACACACAATGTCTTAACTTCATAAGACTCATGTTACCAACATAAAGTAAACCCAAAGCACCTGAATAATAATGGCATAATTAACAAGTATGTGCTAAAAAGCATGGGAACGGATCCTAGCTAGCACTTAAAGGAGGGCTTCTCCTTTAAAGTGCTTCTCAGGGAGGACCTGAGAAGAAAAGGCAGCATGTGTGACCACGGGGAAGGAAGCCCAGCAGAGGAGGAAGCATGTGCAAAGGCTTTCCTGCTGGAAAAGGCACGGCTGAGAACCTGACAGGAACACAGTGGCCAGAGCACAGAGAATGACATGGACAGTGGCTTCAAATACAAGCGGACCGACTTCAAGCCCTGCAGGAAGCCTTTAAAGAGTTTTAAGCAAGGAAGATATACAGTTATATAGTTACACTTGCATTTTTACAAAAGTTTCTTAGAACTAGGAAGAGAATGTCTTTAGAGAGTGTTTGTGAAAATTGTAGCCATACCTCACTATGTCTGCAGGGATTTCAACTCCCCGAAACACACTCTGTATAACTCATGCAGAGCACTGCAGAATGTGTTTTGCAAAAAAAATTAAAACTAGAATTGACCATCTGTTTGCTAACACTATTTTAAATAACCAACTAACATGGAAAAGACATAAGACCCCAGTGAAAAAAAGAATCAATTTATTCACTGTAAATTTAACAATTACTCATTAGGACAGGCACTTTGCTAGGTGCTAAGAGTGCAAAGCACCCGTTTCCACAAAGAATTCAGACTAAGAAGGAGGTCAGGCCTCATAAAGAAACCCAATTATGACCAGGAGAGTTACTCTCATTGGAGACCTGGAATAGGAGTTTGTAGGAAAAGTATCTATTCTTCCAAAACCCCATCTATTTGTAGGATGTAACAGACATGTCCCCAAATCACAGGCATCTCTATGATTCCATCTACACTGCTGATTTCAGTGCCCAATCCAAAGAGGGGATTTTCCACCCTAAGATCCAGGCTCCAAATAGTAAATTGCATAAATGTAGATATTTCTCCAAACAACCAACCTAATTCAAATTTGGGTATGGTGAGCGTTAGGTATTCTTTGATTCTAGAATAAACTGATTCGTGAATATCAGGATTCCTGTCCACCCACTTTGGATCCTCAAATACTAGGTTGATCTTGTCTAATAATGAATTTTGTACCATAGAGACATAAGAGAACAGCACAAGAAAGACAAGCAGAGAGCACTTAATAATGATGCTTATTGGATGCCTATTCTAAGGCTGCAATTTATAGAGGACTTGTTTCATACAAAGTACTCAGTGCTCTGCATTATTAATTCAGTCAACTGGAATGAACCCAGTGTGCTCATACTCATATTAGCTCTTTGAATAGATAAGGAATAGGGTGTCTAATGAAGTAAAAGAGCTCATACAAACAGGAGCTAGATTAGAAGCCATTGCAGGCTCAGAATGTATAGAACTAATTAAGGAAAGCAGAGTATGTTTTCTTCCAGGTTCTACTTTCTCTAATACCTTGATACACGGTTACCTCTTTAAATCATGAATAAGCATTCTGAAAAGACATGTAAGGTTCAAGTTTCCTGCAGATGATAATATCAAAACAAGAATAACTGCTATCATAAATAAATTCATCCATGAAAAATTCCTGTAAGCAACAATACTTTTAAGGTTTAATATCAAACTTTAAAAAAAATTAATGTAGGGCTGGAGCGATGGCTTTAATGGTTAAGGCACTTGCCTACAAAGCTTAGCAACCAGGATTTGATTTCCCAGTACCCACATAAAGACAGATACAAAGTGGTGCATTCATCTGGAGTTTGTTCGAAGCGCCATAGGCCCTGGAGTGTTCTCTCTCTCTCTCTCTCTCTCTCTCTCTCTCTCTCTCTCTTTCTCTCTCTCTCTCATTTTCTTTCTGCCTGCAAATAAATAAATATTTTTAAATTATTGGAAATAATAATATGCTAATAAATAACAAACATTTTAAACAAGAAAAAATATTAGAAGCAAGGAAATCATTTTTGGTAGTGCCAACTGGCTGAAAGCCTAAATCATATTATGTCTCTGTCTAACGTCTTCAGAGAAGAGGGAAATTTTCCCTCCAGGGTAAATGCTTTGGAGAGGGTTGCTTTCCAGCTGAGTGCTCAGGAAGCTCCTCCTCTTACTGTAAACTGCAAACTAGCAAGAAAAAGGAAGTGTGAAAGACTCCTGAGAGGAACATCCACCATTTGGAAAAACTGAGAGCAAACATGAGGCACCGTGGAGGTTGGCACTGTATTCTACTCCAGAATAAGAATGTTTCTTAGTTCAGTGTCTTAGAAGTTACATAGTATTTGCAGAATCATGAATTATTCTACAAGAGACATAAAATATCCCTATATAAAAAAATCAACATAGGCTGACCTGGAATTCACTATGTAGTCTACCTTAGGGGAAAAAAAAATCAACATGACCCAGCTTTCTAAAAAAACAAACAAACAAACAAACAAAAAAACCTTAAAGCTTAGGCAGTTTTTCTGAGACCTTACCTGTTTGCAATGAAGCCCATATTGCAACTTTACCCTGCTGGCCTGATTCATTTTTACTTTCTCACTTACCTCGCCTGCCTCTACAGTGATGAACTTTGGCTGTCTACCTTAATTATATTTTCCTGGTGTTTTTGTTTATCTAAGTCAAGGAATAAGGGAACAAGTATCAAAACTGTCACTGGGAAAGTCTGATTTGTAGCTGGAGAAAAAAATCATTTACAGTGGCTTATTGAGAATGCTGTTTACAATTAGAACTACTACCCTTTCTCTTCTGTTGGAAGAGTAATTTGCACCACACTAACCTTCCCAAGAGATGAGTGTACATTTTCAACATGGATCATTTGGCATTTGTTTGGAAGACTCGATGCTAATAACATGTCAATAGTCCCCCAAATGACTAACACCAAACCAACACAAATTTCTCCAGGCATCTTTGTGAAAAAAAACTTGCTACTGGAATTCATTTGACAATGGAAGGGATGTAGAATATCTAAAGTTGTTCTTCAAAGGAACAAAGTTGTAGGGTCATACAACTCTATCTCAAAAATTACTTTAAAGCTATATTTTTATGTTTGTAGTTATATATCTTATAGTAATAAAAATGTGGTATTGTGTAAATAAATACCAGACATATGCTACTTTTTCTGTATGGCTTTATGTAGGTAGCTGGAGAGTTCAACCTGGGTTGGCAGTCTTTGCAAGCAAACACCTTTAACTACTAAGCCATCTCTCCACATCCCAATATGATATTGGAAATGAATGGGAAAATAGATAAACAGAATAAAATATGGAGTCCAGAAAGATACCTACATACATAGAGTCAATTGGTTCCTGATAGTGATATCAAAATGAATCAATAGGAAAATAATATTCTTTTAAACAAGGGGTGAGGGAACAATTGTATGTATGTATGAGAAAAAATATCAGCCTCAACTTCCTGCCATGAACTACCAAGGAAAAATCACTAAAAATGCATCACAGATCTAAACATTAAATGAAAGACATACATCTTCTTTCAGAAAATATGTAAGAACTTTTTCATAATAGGTAGCAATAACTTTCCCTGGATCTGTTAGTTCAATAAATACTTTCCTCCCCAAATTGTGCCTGGTTTAGAGATTCATCCTGATGGCATGTGTCTGACTTTGACAGCTTGGAAGGGTATGGAATCTAGAGGGAAGCTTCCATTATTTGTTTGTTGGCTTTATTTCCATATGCACAGAGAACCTTATTTTATTTAAACAATACCATTATTGAACATTTTGTTATTTCCATTTTCCTTATAAATAACATTGAAATAAATATTCTTTGACATTAATCTTTATGTACTTGTTCAGTTATTTTCCCCTGATAGTTTTTTAAAGCTGAAATATGTTATCCCCATCAAAAAGCCTTCTGAATGTATATGTTTATGCCTTTTGATTGATGCTATTCTCACTTAAAAGACAAGGGCCTTCTTTTTCAGGTAGTTCTGAATACCAGGCACCTCAATACTCATTAAAATGACAAGAAGCACCAGCAAAGGCCCAGCAAACACTGCAGAGTAAGTGAAGCATTAACCATGAATGCTGTTCTCACTGCTAGCCAGAGAATCTTCTCTATGGAGATGGTGGTCAACACCGAGAAGACTCGAAACTCATCCAAGCAGAAGAGTGACTATTCAGAGGTCAGCACTAAAGGAGATTTCTGGCAGAACCTCCAAGGCTCAGGGACCTTGCAGAAGTAAGAGGGGGTCAAAAGCATGGAAGGTTCCCAAGGAGGGAAGCCATAGCTATGGGGCACGGTCTGCTCAAGTCGAGCATGGATGGAGCATGGATGGCCCCACAGTGATTACTGGCACCCCCACAAGACCTACACTATTCTGAGCCATGACCATTTCCACACCTAGAAGAAAGGAAAGACAAAAGGAATGTGACCGTAAAACAGGGAAGTTACCTTGAACAACAAGGGTTATCGGTGGAATGGGGACAGAGGAGAGGGAACCAATGGGAATAAGATGATGGAGACACAGCTAAATTACAATGTTTATGCATTGAAGTTCCTAATAAAAATACAATATTAAAACATGCACACTAAAAATAATTGAAAAATTTAAAGCTGCTAACATCAAGTATGAGTAAGGATATAAAGCAACACAATCTGTCATTCTTTGCTGATGGATGTGTTAAATGTACAGCACTTTAAAACACAGTTTATGAGTATCAGTCAAAGGTAACTGTAGTACTTCTTTATCCAACAACTATACCACTTGTAGTTATACAAATTAACAAAATCTACATATATACTAGTATGCAAATAATAAGAGCAACTTTATTTACGATAGCCAACCATTAAAAGTAACTGGTATCCAGCAATAGAAAAAAAAAAAAGCAAATAGAAAAAAAAAAGCAAAAAAAAAAAAAAAAAAAAAAAAAAAAAAAAAAAAAAAAAAAAAAAAAAAAAAAAAAAAAAAAAAAAAAAAAAAAAAAAAAAAAAAAAAAAAAAAAAAAAAAAAAAAAAAAAAAAAAAAAAAAAAGAAAGGAACAAGGTAGAATGAAACATTTTTAGGGACTTACTAAGGAAAAGTCCTACAAGCTGGAAGCATAAGAAGGAAGCATGTGAGCCCATCACCTGTGAAGAGGAGAAGGAAAAGGTTCTGGACAAGTAACTCAGATAGCAGCAGAGTGCTAAGAAGATCATTTCAAGGTCAATGGGAAGTCCTTGAGTTAAAGGTGCCAGTCAGAATGCCCAACTTCTCACAATATGGACCTGCTTATCATTCTTGCCATGTGCATGAGAGATGGGCCATGGCTGAGAGGAAGATGAAGAAAGTAGAACATTATTCTTAAAAATGATGTTGAAACCAGAGCAAAGAAACCAGTCTGGTTAATTAATGTTCCTGAAGCAACAGATCTGAGTGCATTTTCATTGTTATCATAATTACATGGCTAATCTAAAAATATAGGCTATGTGAAAAAAATCTAGACCCAAGGTGAATATAGTACAAAGCTCCTGAACCAGTTACTGTTCTCACTGGTGTGATAAACTGCTCGGATAAAAGCAACTTAAGGGAGAAAAGAGTTCTTTTGGCTCTGTTTGAGGGAATGATCCATCCTGGCACAAAAGCTGTGGTGGCAAAAGATTGAGGCAGCTCATTGTGCCCACAGTCATGAAGCGAAGCAAGGAGCAAAGATGCCTGTACTCTGCTTGTAAGGAAATTGAGGCAGAAGGTACACCAGACTCAAGCATGCTCAGACAAGGATTTCTTTATTCAGCAACAAGTGGAGTGGACAGACTCCTCTCGGGTCTGAAGTCATGTCTGTGGAAAGCTTCTCAGGAGGCTCCTTAGAGACTGTAGATAAAGTCGGCCTGGGTCCGGGCCTCCTTAGGAGGCTGTCTATGGAGAGACAATAGGTGACCATAGAAATGTTGACCGGGCTCTCTGCAGAGCTCTTTTCCAAAGGGGCTTATCAGAGATAGGATCCTTCAGATATGTAAAACATCCTCCCAGGGGCTTGAGGTGTTATCCTGGGTAAGGTCCTGTGTTAAAACTTTTTCCCAGGCTCAGGGAGAGCTGTATCTTCCCTTCACTGCTTGCTTTCTCCTTTCCCTAAAGCCCAGGCCATGAAATGATGCAGCCCACAGTCAAAGGGTGTCTTCCCACCTCTATTAACCCAGTGGAGACAATCGCTTACACACATTCCCAGAGGCTCATTTCCTAGGTGATTTTAGGTCCTATGAAGTTGAAAGGAAATATAAACCATCCGTTCCATTTATGTGGAAGTTTAAACTAAAATTCAATAGTTGAAATAAGGTCTGGGATCACCCGGTGCAATAAATGAAAAGAACTTCCTAAACAGTTGCTCGAGAAAACATTTGGGAGTAGAAATTCTCCTGCATCTAAATTAGACTAGCAATTGTAAGAATGTAGACATTTGCCAAAACATCAATCTGCTGCTATCCTTAACATGTACATATTTTAGTGCCTGTAAAGTACACCTCGGTGAAGTTAATGGGAAAAGTTAATTTGCATGCCTGCAATAATTACTTCCTTTGTATATGTATATATACTTTCTTATGCTCCCGTTTTTCTTACTCTACCCAGAATACTGACCATCTCAGCATTCAGCATGGCTGCATTGTCTGTGCAAGATAAACACAGGGAAAGGAGGTAAGAACTCACAGCAGCCTTGGTGCAGAAGCCAAGGAAAGGCTCAGTTTCTACTAAGCACTTGGCAAGCTCCAGCTGAAGGAAGACATATCACCTGCAGATCCTACCAGCTTATTTACTCCAGCTTCCAGCTCTCTCTCTCTCTCCCTCTCTCCTCTCTCCTCTCTCCTCCTCTCTCC
>PVHP010023134.1:0-27803 GCA_004024765.1 Zapus hudsonius
CACAAACCATCATGTTGGAGAGTCTTCCATCCACTATCTGCCATCTTCCCTGCAGGTGGTCCTGTTCTATAGAGAAGAAAGGACTTTGGTCCTGGGAAGGACCTTTACCATCTCTTGCTTTCTGGGTCTGTGAAAGCATATTCTTCTCAACTTCATCTGAACCCACATTCTGTCAACAGGATGGGTTACATACTCTATTTTTCCTTGAATGTCCCTGTTTCCAAGTCCCTTCCCAACCATTTTTTAAAATAAATTCCTCTTCCTGGGTGTGAGTCCAAGAACTTATAGTTCTTTGAAAGTCTGGCTTTGTTCTTACTGTATTCCTTAATTAACCTTCGCTTCCCAGGTGAAATATCTGTCCTTTCTCTGAACCACCCTTAGCCTGGTGGTATGTGGATTTCAGGGCCCTCTTTTACTAGATTTAGGACAGCCAGATCCCACAAGTGAAAATACCAGCCAAGGAACTAACTTTCTAAATAAAACACTGACTAAATGTTAGCAGGCTTCTTCGTCAGAACGGGGCAGGAGCTGTGAGGGGGGTGAACAAACACGTAGATGTGCTCTTTGAGGACAGTCATCTGCTATCAAATTCCTTCCACGTGATTTTATCTGTGTAGATGGCCACAGAAAAGCATGTCCATCTCTACCCTAGGCCCCAACATCATTGCCAAGACATGGATCCTGACACCTGATGCCAGTACCACGCGGCAGTACAGGTAGTCTTGGCAATGATGTTCCTGAAAATATATACTAAAATCAAAATCTCGTGAAATAACTTTGTCACTGGTTGGTGCTAAGATTAAGTGCCTCCTTTTAATTTCTGGGTGAAGTTCAGCATGGCCATCTGACTTGAGTAGCTCTTAGCATTGGATTTTCAGCTGCCAGGTTGTCCAGTGCTGAGAGTGTGATTCTCACTCATCAACTTTCTTCTAGGGCAGGACTTGTTACTACCTCCACAGGCAATAGATACTTCCTCATGCTTCCCTGTTCCACCTCTTGACTCCTATTTCTACCCACTTTACAAAAAGCTGTCAGGTGAGCAGGCTTGCACCTGTAATCCCAGCACTCAGGAATCTGAGGCAGAAAGGTTGTTGCAAGATCAAAGCCAGTGTGGGCTGTCTAGTGAGTTCCAGGGTAGCTGGGGCTGCACTATGTGAAATATTCTCAAATAATAATAGTAATAATAATAATAAAAAAATTGCTTCAGGTGAGTGCATGGGGCACTGCAAGAGCACACACACATGCACACACCCCACACACAAGCAAACAAAACGTTTAAAAGGGCTGATGATATTACCCAGTGGTAGATGTTTGCCTGGCATGCATGAGGACTCAGGTTCAATCCTCAGGGACAACCTTTATTAAGTTTGCAGAACATGCCAGGCACTGAACTGAGCACATTACTGGCATTCTATGTCATTCATTTCCAACAAAAGCAACCTATTACTCCCTATATTTTGCAGATAAGGAAACAAAAGTTTGAGAAGCTCCTTGCCCAAGATGTTTATGATGTAAAACAAGCTTGAAACCTCAGCATCAGCTTGAGCCCTGTGCCCTTGCCTTTGATCTACCCTCCTGGGCTGCTAAGAACAAGTCCCAGCACCTGGCGGACTATCACCATGTCTGGCGTCTACTGTATCTATCTTCTATGCCATCATCATGGATGCATTTGTCTCTCTTCCTCACTCTGGATACTGAATGGATTACTGATTTTGCCCATTCAACTGTATCTACAGCCAGCATTATGACTGAATCCTTTCATTTTAATATTTCATTTGAGAGGGAAAGAAAGAGACAAAGATGGAGAGAAGTGAGTATGGGCACACCAGGGGCTTCTGTCACTGCACACCAACTCCAGACACATACACCACTTTGTGCATCTGGCTTTGCGTAGGTGCTGGGGAATTGAAAACAGGCTGTGAGGCTTTGTAAGCAAGCTCCTTTAACCACTGAGCCACCTCTCCAGAGTGTGCTGAATCTTTAGTGGGAGGACATCGCTATGGCATCAGGGATCTCAGTATAGTCAGTATAGTCACTATGGAAAATTTGAATTCACCCACTATGACTCAGGGAAATTTGCTGAAGAGGGGCCAGAAAGAATGTAAGAGTCATGGGGGGAGAATAACTAATGCATAAAAGGGAATGCCATCATGGATTCAATGGCTTTATCTAATAACCTATGATACTGAGCATATTGTTGTGTTAATATATATAATTTTAAGCCAATAAAAATGTTAAAAAAAAGAAAGAAGAAAGGAGCCCACTCTCCCCCTCAGAGGTCTGTGATCATGACAATAAAATGGCTCAATCTCATTCTAACAACCTTTCAACTTTGAAAAAGTGCCTGCTTGCTCAGCTCGGGCACTCAAGAAATTACCATCACCTGCTCAAAGCCAAGACTCCAGGTGCATTCATTGCTTTGATTGTCACTGTGACTGAATGCCTGACGAGAAGCAACTTAAAAGAGGAAGGGTTTGTTTTGGCTCAGAGTTTGAGGGGATCCTGTCAATCATGGAGAGGAGGGTGTGGCAGCAGGTGGCTCCATGGTGACAGGAGTGTGAAGCTGGGGCTCCTCACATCTTGACTGACCAGGAAACAGAGAGCTGATAGGAAGCGGGATGGAGCTCTAAAACCTTCAGGCCCACCCCCAGTGATCCATTTCCTCAAGTGAGGCTCCACCGCCTAAAAATTTCACAGCCTTCCCAAACAGGGCCACCAGCTGGGGACAAAACCTAAGGCACTGTGGGGGACATTGCACATTCAAACCACAACACTTTCTGCAGAGGCCAGCATTTTCCAACCAGGTCTTCTCCTCCAAAGAGACCATGGTGGGAGAATAGGAAGCACACTCAGGGAGCAAGATTCATGGTGTGGTTCACCTCCAGAAGAAATGTGTGGCCCGAGGGAAGCCAACCAAGCCTCAGGCAAAGCAGAGATGTCTGGAAGCTGAAATAAGGGGAAAAGGGTGTAAAAGGAAATGGTGGTCAGGATGACCCTCAATCGGTCAGGGACGCCACACCTGCAGTGTGTGTGATTTGAGACAAGTGTAATAAAAAGACTCTTGGGAGATGGTGGTAGAATTCAGGAAAGCCACAGGGGTGGCACTAGGTCCTAGGTTGAGAAACAGCTGGAGCATTAACACTCTAGACCTGGTGGGAAGTCTGCAGGCAAAAAAGCTGAAGGACAGAGCAGAGACCTTCAAATAGAGGGCACACAGCTTGTATGGCAATGTCTCCCAGCCTCACTGTACTCCTCTAATCTCTTCTTGGGCTCCATATTATTCAAACCGAATCAAAGGCAGAAAGCAGAGAAGTCCATTGATCCCATCTGTATTAGTCAGAGTTCTCTAGAGGAACAGAACCGATAGAATGAATTCGTATTAAAAGGGGAACTTATTAGATTAGCTATGGAAGTCCACCAATGGCTGTTTTCAGTCCTGAGAGTCAAGGAACCTGCTTGCTGTTCAGTCCACGTGGCTGGATGCCTCAGTGGTCTTCATCCAGCACTGAAGGTCTGAAGGCCTCTTGGAGAGCCGCTGGTCTTCAGTCCATGTTAGAAGGCTGAAAACTGAGGAAACTTGGTTCCAATGTCAATGAAGGAAAAGCAGGGCAGGATAGATGCAGGTACAAATAAAGGGACTCATCGTCAAGAAGCCCAGGAAGCCAGGTGGAGAAAAAAGGACCGTCTCACCTAAGAACTTCCTTACATAAAGCCCACCACCAGAAAGGCCACCCACTCAGGGGGAAAGGCTTCCTCCTTCAGCCAATCCTTCCTGGAAGCAACCCCAGCGACCCGCCCAGGAGGAATGTCTGAGGATTACTAATCCATTCAAGTTGACAGAACCATCACACCATCCTTAAAGGTCAGACTCCTCAGGCTCAGAGCAAGTGGGGTAGGGTAGAGGGTGGAGCCAATCGAGCAAGAGGGAGATTGTCAAATTGGAGTTGCAGTTGGTTCATTGACCTGTCAACAAAGTACAGATCCTCGGAGCATACTATAGAATGAATTGTATCCCCACACCTGCTTAGATGCAAACGCTTAAACCCTAACACCAATGTGAAAGACACCACAGGGGTGGAGTCTTAATCCAATTCATCTGGTGTCCTTATAAGAAAAGGAAGAGACATTTGGAATGCATGTATACAGAAAAAAAAAGGCCACATGAAGACACAGACAAACCTGCTATCACCTTGATCTTGGAGGTTCGGCTTCCAGAACAGTGAGAAAATCTGTTTCTGCTATTTAAACCGCCATGTCTATGGCATTTTGTTACATCAACCCTAATAGACTAACGCTGAGCCAGAGGGAACCTTAGAGAATGTCTCACTTGACAATCCACATTCTGAACAGCAAGAGGAGAGTGTATGTGCCCTTGCCCAAACCTCAAGTGATCTAGTTTCAACTAGAACCCACCCAAGCATGTCAGGGTCCCCATGATACCCAGAAGCTATAAACATTAAGTTATGGGTTAAATCCACTGTGTTACTATATTTTCTTAGATATAAATCTAACATCACTTTTTTTTCTTGCCAGGATGAAGATTGAATTCAGATCCTTTCTCATGTTAGACAAGCACTGTACTTCTGGGCTGTTCCTCCTCCCCCCTCCTCCCCCCTCCATTCCAGGATTATGTTTTAACTTAATGAGTTTCCACCTTTGAAAAATAGATGCATTAGCTTTCCATTGTTGTAACAAAATACTCAAATTAATCAAATGAAAATAAGGAAGGTTTTTCTTCTGGCTTTCAGAGATTTCAATCCATGGACTATTGGTTCCATGGCATTGGGGACAGTGACAAGCAGTAGATCATGTCAGGGACATATAGTAAAGCAAATGTGCTTGCTTTATAATCACCAGGGAGAAAAATTGGAGATGGAAAGAGAGAAAAAGAGAGAGAGAGAGAGACATCTAGGTCCCAATACCCCCTTAAAGATCACTCCCTCAACAACTTAACTTTGTTCCAACCAGGCTCTACCTTCTAAAAGTTCTATCACCTCCCAAAAGTGCCATTATCACAAGAGCTTTTGTGGAACACTTCAGATCCAAATAATAGCAGAAGATTTCATGTTAATATCCAGATGTTTAATTTTTCTATAAAAAGCACCAGACCCAGCAATACTGGGCCCAAATTCCAGCATGATTATAGGCAGCCTTAACTGACCCACAGCTACCGTCTTCAAGGTTTCCAAAGCCACCAGGACAACCCGGTGCCTGCTTCACTAGCTTAATTATCATCCAGCTTCCGTAAGCACTTCAATTATCAATACCAAAATACTTAGAGAAGAGCAGGCAAGGTAATCAATAACTAATCAATGTGCTGCGCCTCCAGGAAATACAATCAGTATTTAAAGGCTTCAAGACTTTGGAAACAAAGAAAAAATGTGACAATAATTCAGGATTGTTCAGACTAAGTATTTTTAAAGAAATAGATGTCTTGTAAGTGAGCAGTACAGGCCAGGGAACCAGCAGTATGTGTGATGTAACTAAAGAAAGATCATGTCAGTAAGTACATTAGATGGGAGGTTTGTGACCTACTGTGGGGGTTTGAATCAGATGTGCCCCATAAACTCATGTGTTCTGAATGCTTGGTTCCCAATTGGTAGCAATTTGTGAGGTGGAGCCTTGCTAGAGTAGATGTGTTCCTGTGGGCGAGCTTTTAGGGTGTTATAGCCAGCTCCCCCTTGCCAGAGTTCAGCTCACTCTCTTGCTGCTGTTCTCCACCTGCTGTGGTGATGTCCAGCCTCTCTTCTCATGCCATGCTTTCCCTTGCTTTATGAAGCTTCCCGTTGAGACTGTAAATCAAAATAAAACCTTTCTTTCCATTAGCTGCTTTTGGTTGAGTATTTGGTCCCAGTAATGTGACAGTAACTACATCACCCACCTACCCCAAACTCATGCTAGAACTTAATTCCATGTGTGATGGCATTAGAACATGGGCACAGGAGGTCCTAAGGAAAGAGTTCTCACAGGTACTCGTGCCCTTATTTTAAAAATTCCCTAAGTACCTCCCCAGCCTTTCCATTAAATGAGGAAACAGTAAAATCATGGCTGTCTATGAACCAGGTAGTGGGCTCAGCAGACATCTGATTTTGGATTTTTATTGAAACATTTGACCTTCTAGATGGTGGGAAATAAGTTTCAATTGTTTATAAGTTTCCTAGTTGTCGGCATTCTGTTACAGTCATGTAAATGGACCAAAACAACCATGAAATCTTTGAAAATAAAGTTAAACCAAAGGCAAAACCTGCTGGCATGCCCGTGCATGGTGGCACATGCCTATAATCCTAGCACCTGGGAGACTAAAGCTAGAGTAATAGAAGTTCAAGGCCAGCCTGGTCCATAGAATGAGACCATCTAAACACAAAGCTAATCTAAATAAAACTGCTGACAACCACTTAAGCACCATCCAGGCAGAGAGGGCTGGAGTCAGAAACACAGCTAGATATGTTCCTGGACCTAAAAGATCCACTGTGAAGTGAGTGCATGTTCCTTGCTCTGGGTGCATGCTCCCCAAACTCCCACTCCCCCTCACGATTAAAGAGCTCCACCTCTGAAGATCAATTTGACTCTCCATGCCCTGAAAAATCTTGTCTCTGTGCCTCCAAGATAGAGCCAGATGTTCCCTTGGAGGTCTCCAGAGCCACCAAGCTGGCCTTTCTGGCAACTTTCCTCACCTAGCCTCTCCCTTGTCCCCACACACATGCCAGAAATTCATCTTTGGCCATATGGTCTGGCTTTAAAACAATACTAATAATAACACAGAAACAACAATGCTCTTCTACAACTTAATGAGAAGAAGAAGCACTTTGGCTGGCATGCCCACAGGTGGCTAAATTAATTCAGATTAAAGTAAATTAATGATTCATCTCCTCAGTCGCTGTAGATACATTTTCTGAATTCCGTGGCAAACTTTGGTGGGTGGTTGAGGCATTGGACAACACAGAGAACATTTCTGTCCTTGCTGAGAGTTCTTGATGGCCAGAGATAATGATGGTAGAATTCAGGAAGGACCAGGAGATGAGAGACCCCTTACAAAGGCTCTCAAATCAACCCCCTCAACCACCTGCAGAGAAAGAGTGAACCAACGGGTTTCCGGTCAGTCTTGAACTTGAGTTTCCTAGTTGACGGCATTCTGTTACAGTTATGTAAATGGACCAAAACAACCATGAAATCTTTGAAAATAAAGTGGAACCAAAGGCAAAACCCGTACGTGGTGGCACATGCCTATAATCCTAGCACCTGGGAGATTAAAGCCAGAGTAATATGAGTTCAAGGCCAGCCTGGTTCACTGCCTTTGTAGATTTGGCAACTGAGTGCTTTTAGAATTCTCAGTTTTAGACCAAGCTTTAAACACCTCTGTCCCAGGACTGGACAGTCACTGAAACTTCACAGAGAACAATTAAAAAAAATGAGCTCTCTCATCCCAATAGTTTTCAGCCAACTAATTCATTCCTTCTTAACCAGAACTTTCCATGGATGGCAGAACAGGATGGTGAAGCCATTTTACAGATGAGGAAACTAGGCTCAAGGCTCAATCTGAATAGATTACTCTTGTCCAAAGGATAAGGAGTTTTAGATAAAGCTAGGATATCCAATTCAAGTTCCCAATGTCTGGCTTCATGATTCTGTTTCTTACTCCATGTTGCTTCTTCAGACAAAAGCTCTCAAGATTGCTACCATTTGCCAAAGTAATAGAGCCTCTGTGGGTCTGTGGCTTAGTGGGGGAGTTGCAGTACGCATCAACTCCCTGTTCGTCCACGGAGCTGGAAGAACAGAGGCTTGGAATAGCTGTGAGCCAACAAGAGACAAAGACTCTCGGGATACAGCCACAGTGGGACAGATCGTTTATTGTATAGATAAAAGTGGTTTATATAGAAGAAAAGGCAGAGATAGGGGCATAGGCAGCAAGGGGATTGGTAGGGGCAGGATCTGTTGACATCTCGTGAGTTGATTGGTAGGGACCAGTACCCTTTGGATGCCTATTTTGCTTAGATAAATTGAGAAGGCTACGTGACTCTAGACATAAAGAGCAGAGGAAATGTAACCTTATTGTTTAGGTTTGTTATTATAGCTGGACTGAGTTTAGGCCTTGAATTGCCTGCTTATTTCAGGGCACAGCTGTGGCCTGCCTGGGGGCTGGAGTGTCCAGGATTCACTGGAGATTATTGGGGTCCTCAGATTCACCTCAACTTCCTTAACAGAAGGAGACAGTCCTGGAAGCCTGCCGGTCTCAGCAAAACCCTATATCCTCCATGCCTTTTAGCAGGATACCACAGGGACACATACTAGGTAGAGTAAAAGATGTCTCTGAGCCCTGAGCCCCTGATACAAGGCAATGGATGGAGAAAGATGCAGGGAAGCATCAACCTGGGGGATGGGGTGATGACCTTGAGGATACATTTCACTTATGACGAAGGGTTCTGTGTGGAGGAGTGACACTGATGCTGACTGCCTCTTTTTAGCTACCTTGGATGCTAGAATGATAGGTGAAATCATGTATGAGGAAAAAAAAAAACTACACTGGGAACATGGTAAGGAACCTAGAGAATTATAAGCCTCTCAGAACACAAACAAAAGTTGAACTAAAATAAATATATTTTTTATCTGTCTTTTATTCCTATGAAAGAGATAAATGTCAAAGAAATCAAGCTTACATCAGTCAGATTATATATAAATTTTGCCCCAGGAGTCCACGTGTCAGCAAAGGCTCAGCTCAGCCTCCTATATTCACCCAGTTGGTGTCCTAAATAATGAGAGTCACTTACAATGTAAGGATCCCAACAGTCTGTGCTGGACTCTCTGAATCACCAGAAACTCATTCTCAAAATCCTACATACATTTCACTGTCTTGTAATGATCCGGTCATTGTTAATCCATGAATAGCTCATGTGGCAGCCTTCTTCTAACAGAACACTGCATTTTTCCTAATTATTCTGGATAGTGGAGATTTTTTTAATAATGAAGAATTATTTGGACTTGTCATTGACTTATTTTGAGAAAGAAAGGGATGGCGAGGAGAGAATCCTTGTTTTCCCTCAGTTTTAACATTTGGTCTAGCTTATATTTAATATTCTGTGAGTTACCATGAACCATATTTTAATGACCATGTGGGGTTTGGTACAAATAGAAAGCAGAGGAAGACAGAGAGTGGGGAGGGGGAGAAGGAGAGAGTCTGAACCAACAGAAAAGCTTCTCCCAGTTCAATCCTGTGCCATCAAGTTCTTACCTGTGAGTAAAAGGATTTCAAAGCCTCCCCTCCCCCAGAGAGTTCACAGGGCTCAATCCAATTTTCTCAAAGAAAAGGTCTACCTCTGTCTAAAAGCCTTCCCCAGCCATGCCAAGTCCAATCTGACACCGTCTTCCTGAATCAAAGACAGGGCAAGTGGCTGACAGCACCAAACTTTATTGAGTGTAATGCTGTCTAATGCAATTCTCTAGACAATATTTCTTCGCTTTCTTAATGGCTCTCATTTCAGCTTGAGCTTATTGATCCCCTGCCAAATGCTCTGAGACATTTCCATCAGCTCCCTGGATTAAGATGCCTCGGCCAATGGGACCCTTTGCCTCCTCATTTCCCGGGATGGTTAATATCTGCTTGTCAACTTGGCAGGATTTAAAGTCACCATGGAAACAAATATCTGCGATGTCTGTGAAGGATTTTCTAGATTAGGTTAATTGAGGTGGGAGGACCCACCCTTACTATGGATGACATCATTCTAGGGTCTGGGGTCTCACGCTGACTGCAAAGGAGAAAGCACTGCTTTCTGATGCTTCTGCCTCCATGCCTTCTCCACCGTGATGGAGTGTGCCTCGAACTGTAAGTCTAGATAAACCCTTCCTTCCCTAAATGCTTTCACAGCACCAAGGAAGTAGCTAATATATCTCCGTTGGTGTTAGAACAGGCTGGACTCCTTAAGGTTTCTATTGGACTTCCTGGAAAGTGACCCTTGCCTTGAGTCACCTCTATGACTCAAGGTGTCAAAACTACCCCATTCACTTCCTTAGCAATGATCTAGTGATCACCAAGACTCTTCTCTCAAGACCCAGTTTTCTATGGGGTGGGGACAGCTGGTGACATACTGCCATGCAGGTGTAAATTGCATTCTGGGGCTGGGGTGATGGCTCAGTGCTTAAAGGCACTTGCTTGCAAAACATGGTGGCTCCCATTCAACTCCCCAGTGTCCATATAAAGCCAGGTGCACAAAAGTGGCCCGAGCATCTGAAGTTCATTTGCAAAGGCAGGACACCTGTGTGCCTCTCTCCTCTCTCTCTCTCTCTCTCTCTCTCTCTCTCTCTCTCTCTCTCTCTCTCATACATAAATCAATAAAAATAGTTTTAGAATTGCATTCTGTAAATAGTCTTTGTGAGTAGATTTTTCTTTTATCTTATATTCTTATTATTTATTTTCAAGGAGAGAGAGAATGGGTACTCCAGGGCCTCTTGCCACTGTAAACAAACTCTAGACACATGAGCTACTTTGTGCTTTTGACGTTACGTGAGTACTGGGGAATTAAACTCTGGCTACCAGGTTTTGCAAGCAAACATTCTTTATCTTTGCCTCTCTCATAAATAAATAATAACTAAGAAGAAAAAGATGATGGCTACAGCTCACCCTCCATCCTTCCCTTGGTCCCAAGCCATCCCACCCCCTCTTGCATTATGGTAATTGTTGTCTTTCCTCTTGAGAGATACTAAACTACTTGAGAACATAGACTATGAATTATGGACATCTAGGATTTCTTTTGCAAAATGAATCTTCTTTATTTTTATTGTAAAATACATAGACAGCAACTTTTGTGCCTTCCTTATGTTCCAGTGACCTCTTCTCAAACCAGAAAACCCCAAACAAGTATCTTGTGCTGGCTTAACTTCCTTCTTTCCCCCCAGGGCTGTCCTGAATCACCTTTTTCATCCCCTCAACCCTAAAATAACGACCTGAGAAATATTGAGGATCCTCCTGACTTCAGAGGAACCCAGCTCCAAGTAGTCAGCCACATGGCTGAGCCTGGAACTTTCATATCTAGTTCAATACTGGGCATGTAATAAGTCATCAATAAAATAGAGACCAAGCTTGGGAAGGATGGGCCAACGAGATCCCATGGAGGAGGAATCCTCAGCCTGTACTCTGCTATTGGGAGAAAGAAACTTGCCCAGGAGACAAAGCAAAAGGAAAGACGGAAGAATTACCATTTTCCTTCTGTCTACCCAAGTCTCCAAGGACTGGGGAAATGCAGATGAGCCATAAATACAGTGAGGAAAACTACTTGTCTGCCTCTCAAAGCTTGGAAGTTGGAGGAGTAAACAACCTATTTCTTATCTATTTATTTAAGAGAGAGTGTGTATGTGTGAAAGACAGAAAGAGGCAGATAGAGAGAGTATGGATGTGCCAGGGCCTTTTACATCTGGATTATGAGGATACTGAAGATCGGAACCTGGGCCATCAGGCTTTTCAAGCAAGTGCCTTTAACCATTGAGCCATCTCTGCAGCCCCATCCCAGTCTGCTTTTAAAAGACAGTGTAATCTTAGAATCTTAGAAAATGCATACTCTTGTGTGCACCTTCCCTTTTCCCCTCTTTTCCTCCTTCTCGCTTTCCCTCTCTCCTGTATTCATTTTACCTGCTCCTGTGTTTTCCCAAGGAAGACCATAGACACTAGATTTTCTTTTCCCCAAGGTGGGTCATAGAAACTCCACGTATGCGCCAATCTTTCCCTGTCTTCTCTGATCTACCTTGTCTGTCAGTAGACCATAAGACTCCCATTCCTGAAGGATGCCAACAAGTTGCTGAACAGACAGGCCTTGCTGGGTTTCCACACAGTCTGTTAACATTACACGATGCCTTTTTTGTCCAGTCCCATTTCTACTGTTGTCTGTGCTTTGATCATGCTTACGCAATGAAGTCTCCATTAAAACCCCAAAAGGACAATTTTTTGAGTGCTTCTGAATAACAGAACGTGTGGAGGATTAGAGGAGGAGTAACAAGAACTCATCATGTGCAGAAGAACAGGGCACCACAACTGCAGAAGGATAGAAGCTTCTGGACTGCTTCATCTGCTGTTCACTTCTGCTCTGTAAATTGTCCTTTCTGGTGAGCTCATGCTGGAACCCTGAGTACTATGAGCTGTTCTACTAAAAGAATCGACCCCAAGGAGAGTCAGGGAACCTAAGTTAAGCCATTGGGTGAGAAGCTGTGGCTGTCTGGACTTGTGACTGATGTCTGCAGAGCGAAGTCTTCGACCTGTGGGATCTCACACAATCTCCAGGCGGTGAGCGGCACAAGTGAGGAGTGTTGGAGGGCAGCCAGCTGTGCCCTCTGCAGATGTGATAGTGACTTGCTGGTGGAGAGAAACCCCAGACAAGCTGGGACCATGGAAGTGACCTGTGTGGTTGTTGGATGAGACACTGACAGAGAAGTTTGCTTCTCTGCTCTATCCAGAGATTCCAAAGCTCTTTTTATAATAATGTTTTTATTGTATTAAGAATATTACTGTTAAAACTTTGCTTACAACTATAGAGTAAAAGCAATGTTGATATTGAATATAATCTTATGACAGTGCAAAGAAATTCTTGTGCTTTTGTGTAAAAACAGAATGAAAAGTGAGAAGGAAGCTGAAACAACGTCTCAGGCAAACTGCACACTGCGGAGTTCAGACAGGCTTTGTCTTCTCTCTCACCTTCCTCTGTTGTAGTGTTTCTCAAACAATTCATGGATTTTATAATACAAATACTGCTAAAGATAGTTTGGATGCTGGGGAGACGGCTCAGCAGGTCAAAGCAATTATTGCACAGACATGGCAAGCCCAGTTCAGAAGCCATCGCCCGAATACAGTTGGATGTGGTAGCCAAAGACTGTAACCCCAGCCTGTACAGTGGCCTGGGAGGTGGAGACAGGAGGATCCCAGGGACCCTGGCCAGTGAGCCTGGCACAGGTAGAGGTTTACCAGAGATTCCAAAGATTTTAATTGAATTATAGGAAAGGCAATAAAATGTATAATTTTTAATTATCAAAGGAGTAAGAAGAAATCAATCACTAATATGAGATAAAAGGGCACCAAGATGATTTGGGGAAAATCTCCAAATGGAATTGCAACAAAAGAAAAATACATTATGAGTTCACAGTGTAAAACTCTAAGACCAGGAAATGAGCGTGGAGAACAATGTGCTCTAACGACCAGGAAACACTCAAAGAAGGAGGTGGCATGCCAAGTACACTTTAAGGCATAAATCAGCAAACAGTGGTCATTTTGCCATAGCTACTTTTTAAAAAAGATATTTTATTGATTTATTTGAGAGAGAATTGTGAAAGAGAGAAAGAGGGCCTCCAGCCACTGAAAATGAACTCCAGACACATGCACCACCGCCTTGTGCATATGGCTTTACTTGGGTCCTAGAGAATCGAACTCTGGTCCTTTAGCTTTGTAGGCAAACACCTTAACCACAAAGCCATCTCTCCAGCCTTACTTTTTTTTTAAAGACTGACTCTCACTTCAAACTTTCTATGAAACCCAGCTGGCCTTGAATTTACAATCCTCCTGCCTCAGCCTTTTGAGTGCTGGGATTACCAGTATCAGTTGACATGCCTAAGGATTGTATTTGATGTTCACAATATATTTAATTTTTTTTTAATTTTTATATTGTTGTAAACTCACAGGCAGTCATAAGAAATAATATGAAGAATTTCCATGTGTTCTCTACCCAGTTTCCCTTGAGAAACTAGCGTACAAATCACAGCAGGATATTCACATGTACACAGTCAAAATAAAAAAAAAAACTCCATCTCCATGACACCCAATCCCATTTCATGACCACATACAATCCCTGCTGTCTTCCCATTTACAAAAACAAACAAACAAAAAAAAAAACCACATTTTTGTTTATTTACTAGAGCTAGAGGGAGAGAGACAGTATGGGCATGGCGCCTCCTCGGCAGCATTTGGGATTTGTACAACTTTGTTCCTAACTGTTCCGACCATGGTGGAGTGTCACTGGGGTCTTCATTTGCATCTCCCCAGTGGCCAATGACGTCAAAGTCTTTTGCATGTGTCTACTTGTCATCTACAGATCCTTTCCAATGAAATGTCTCTTCATAGCTTTCAAACATTTCCTCATTAGACTCTAAGTTGAGTTTTCAGAGTCCTTTATGTTGTATATTCTAGGTACTAATTCTGTGTTCTTTATGTTATGTGTTCTAGGTACTAATTCTGTGTTGGATACGTGGTTGCAATTATTTTCTTCCAGACATAGCTTGTCTATCCATCTTCTTAACAGCCTCTCACAGAAGTCTTTAATTTTAATGAAGTGCAATTTATCAGTGTTCCTTTTATGGATTATGTCGTTGTCTAAGGAGCCCTTTGCCTCACTCAAGATACCTAAGATTTTTTATATAGTCTAAAAGTATTATAGTTTTACACTTGCCATGTAGGTTCATGACCCATTTTAGTTAATTTTGTGTAAAATGTGAGCCAGGGCAAGGTTTTGTTTGTTTGCTTTAATCTATCGATATCCAGGTGTTCCGCATGCTTATTGAAAAAGCTCTTTTCTCCCCTGAGTTGCTTTTGAACTTTTGCCAAAAATCAGTGGGGCATATTTTTGCAGGTCTATTTCAGGGTTTTCTGTTCTGTTCCATTGATCTATGTGTTTATTCCTCTGCCAACATAATTAAGATGCAGTCTTAATTACCGCAGCTATATCACAGATTTTAAATTTGGATATGTTGGTTCTTTGTACTTTATTCTTCTTTTTCAAACTTGTCTTGGCTCTGAAAATCCGCAGGCTTTTCCATGTGCATTTAGGAAGTCTTACCTGTGTCTACAAAAGACCTTGCAGAAATATTATAGGACTTTTGTCCAACCTGTATATCACTTGGGGAGAAATGATGCTTTGGCTACCTGGAGGTTTCTAATCCACAAACACTCTTCTCCTTCTGCTGAGCTCTCTGGTTGTCTTCCTCAGCACTCAGGATGAAAGTCCTGTACATCTTTTGTTAGATCTACACCCAGGTATTTTACCTCTGAGTGGAATTGCACTTTTTTGTTGTTGTTGTTGTTTGTGAGTGCGAATGGTGTGTGCATGCTCATATATGTGTGTGCACACATATGTGAACATGTGTGTGGAGGCCAGAGGTCAATGTTGTGTCTTCCTCAGTCACTCTCCACTTTAGTTGTTTCTTTTTTTTATTGTCCATAATGAGTTACATTATTTAATGGGCAAACAATAAGTTGTTATTGCCAGTTCCCCAATATCCCTCTTCCCCATCCCCAAATGGCTGGGTATCCTCCTCCGTGGGCCGTCTGGATCAGTCCTTGTGGCAAGGGACCATGAATAGCCTAGTATTCAGCCAGGTTCTCCTGGCCCTAGTATGTTGTTACTGAGGGGTGCCATGCCTCTGGATAGTCTCCCCCATCACGGCTCTCACAATCTTTCTGCCCTGAGTCATGATGGATGAGTATTAAGGCTGCTTTAATGTTGAGAACTTAGGGGTTTTTGTGTCGAGATTCATTGGTTTCTGTCTCACTGGCTTATCCTTTGTTGATTGAATGGCTGTGGCTGTGGGTCCCTTGTTTATCCAGTCATTCTCTGCGGGGTTCCATACGGATCCTCCATGGTATGACTGTGGTGGCTCATCTCTTGTGAGAATCTCAGCTATCAGCCTACAGTAGGTTGGTAGGGTTAGATGGGCCACAACTCTCTCGCTGCATCCTGAAAAATACAATCTCCATCAGAGAGTGAGATCAGAATAGGTTAACAAATGTACACAATTCTTGATTACCTAGATTCTATTTTTAGTAGCCTCCCTGTCAATCGGTCCCATAGCACATCTTTTCTTGGGAGCCCAAGAGTATGGGATCCGGTGCCTATCGCCCTGAATCCCCAGTTCCAGACAAGGGGTCCCCCTCACTAAGTGGAAAATTTGGCCGAATTTGAAAGCTGTTGATTGTCTCCCCCAGGCCCAGGCTCCTCCATTGCACAAGTGCTCCTTTCTTGGTTCGCTCTTCTCTCCTAGTAGGAGGTGTGGTCAGCCTACTCATGGCCGAAGACTGTGTTTCATGCCAGTGGTCTGTTTATTCCAGCTGTTGTTGATTAGCTTCACCTGGCAGCTTGTGCAGTGCCTTCCAGCACTGCACTAACTACCATCTGGGGGCTGGTTACCATTCCAGACGTCGAAGGGTCTCTGGATGCTGATCGATGGCATTCTGTGGTGTCTTCAGCAACAGGGTTTTGCCTCAGTCCTGGGGAGGGCATTCAAGAGCTTTGACAGAATTCTGTCTTGTTTTTGGAACCTCATGGGTCACTTTGGTCAACAGTTCAGTGAGGGAAGGAACCGGTGACTGGGACCAGGTCACTGTCCACTTTAGTTGTTTCTTTTTTTTTTTTTTAACTTTAGTTTTTAAGACAGTCTTTAAGTGAACCTAAAGCTCATAGATTTGACTAATCTAGCTAATTCCTGATCCCTGGGGATCCTCCTGCTTCCACATCCCCAGGACTGGGATTATAAAAGCACCTGGCTTTTACCATGGCACTCGGGCTCTCAACTCAGGCATTTTCCCCTCTGGGCCACGTTTCCAGTCCTTTCCCGACACTGTAATTGCAGGGTCTGTGTATTTCTTTTTCGCCAGAAGGTTTTTAATATTAGCTTATATCTCAACACCTTGCTGTACACTTATCAATTCACTCAGCTTATCTGTGCTTTGTTTTGTAGGTTTGTTAAGAGGCTGGGGAGAGCGCTCAGCAGCTAAGGGCACTTCCATGCAAAGCCTTCCAGCCTGGTTCAAGTCCACAAGTCTGGTAAAGTCAGAAGCACAAAAGTGACACATGCGACTGGAATTTTTTCACTGCAGCAAGAGGCCCTAATGTACCCATTTCCAATCTCTCTCCCTCCCTTCCCCTCTCTCCCTCTCTCCATAAAAATAAATAAATAAATATATTTTAAAAATAGTTTCCAAATAGAAAATCAAGCTATCTTCCAGGAGGGACACCTACTTTTCTTCCTTTCTGATATGATGCCTTTTATTTTTTTTTCCTTTCTGCTTTACTACATTTTTGGGAGGTTCCAGCATGGCACTGAACCTTCTAAGAGTGCACATCCTTGCTTTATTCTTAGTCTGAGGGAGAGAAAAATTTCAGTGCGTCTCAAGTCCGCCTTGTGTGTTTGTTTTGGTTTTATTTTTTGTTTGCTGTTATTTTCTCTGTTCTGTTTTCTTTTCCCCAATTTCATTGCTATCTCTCTATCTTCCTTGAATTTTTTTTCAGAAATCCGTTTTCATTTATCAATACTGATCTTGAGAGATCTTTGCATACCTTTTTAGTTAATAGTTATGACTTTGTCATTGCATTGTACGTGCATATATCTGAAAATCCTGACTTCCCACTCAACTTCCTCTGGCACCAGCACAGCAGGAAGGAAGGAGAGCCTTGCTAATTTCAAGTGGAAGTAGAAAAGTAAGCACCCAAGTTTCCTGGGGGGGGGGAGGTCTCCACTGACGTCATGGATGCATGCAGAGGGAAGGAGAAGAGCTAGAAATGAAAGCTCCAGTTTTCTGTCAGGCTTTATTGGCCAACCTGGCACAGGTGTGGGGTGCCTTTGGGGTGGAAGTCAAGATTCTCTACTTGGTTTTTGTCAGCATGGATGGTGGTGGGACTATACTTTTCTTTCCATAGAATTTGGCCAGATAGAATAATTCTGTTGGAAAGTTTTCTATGTCGTTGGTGTTTTTTGTTGTTGTTGTTGTTGTTGTTGTTGTTTTGGTACTTTGGGGAAAGAAAAGTTTAGTTAGGGCTTGGTTTTTCTGTGATCATCAGTGTTTAGCTGTGTTCTAGGGTTCCAAATCTGGAATATGAGACATAAAAGAGAAAATTAGAGAACTCACCACTGTTTCTCATCTTGGTCCTGGGTTAGTCTGTTTTATGCCGGAGATGATCAACTTTAAGAAAGAAAGGTCTCTTTGGGTTCATGGATTCAGAGTCACTTGGCTCTCCTGTGTGGTGAGGCCAAGGTGCTCATCCTCCAGCATTCAGAATGAAAGTAAGGAGAGAGGTCCAGGGGTCCCAATATCCCCCTCATGAGCATGTCCCAATGACCTAACTTCCCTCCACTAGGCCCCATCTCCTTATGGTTCCAACTTCCGATAGTACAGGTGTTTTTTTTTTTTAGTATATGTAAGGGACATAAGATCTAAACCATAACAGGTCGGAAGACCCAGAGAACACTTTCTTCTCCTCAAAATCTCCTCTCTTTTGTGTGATGTATTTCAATTGTGCTTAGAAAGAGAACGATATCGAGTCTCTCTTCGCAGAGGCAGAAGTACCCAAGCACATCTTTAAAATCTGAATGTGTCGCTGACATTGGGGAATTCGGGATAACAACGCATGGTTTGCCCACTAAATAATGTAACTCATTATGGACAATAAATATATATTAAAAAAATTAACAAAAAATAAAATAGCACTAAAAAAAATAAGAAAATTTGAAAGGAAAATCCAGTGTTTTGGCTTCTCTGGAAAGATTGGGATTTCTGGCAATATTGAGTCTACACTCTAGAATGGGAACCGAAGGATAGAGCTGTGCTTTCCAGTAGGGTCACCTACAGGCCACAATGGTCGTGCACTTTATTTCCTTTTCTTGTTGCTGTGACAAGAAGCAACTTAAGGTAGGAAAGGTTTCTTTTGGTTTCCAGTCTAAGAAGGGATACAGTCTATCCTAATAGGAAAGCTTGGAAGCCAGGAGCCGGAAGCAGCTAGTCACACTGCAGGAAGCAGTGAGCAGACAGGAAGTGGGCAGAGCTATATAAAAAAAATCTCAAACCACAATACTATGCGTGCCAGTTTAAATTAAAAATAACTAAGGGCTGGAGAGATGGCTCAGCGGTTAAGGCAGTTGCCTACAGAGTCTAAGGACCTGGGTTCAATTCCCCAAGACCCACATAAGCCAGATGCACAAAGTGAAGCATGCATCTGCAGTTCATTTGCAGTGGCTGGGGAGGCCCTGGTGCACCCACATTCTCTCTCTCTCTCTCTCTCTCTCTCTCTCTCTCTCTCTCTCTGTATATATATATACATATTTCTTCTTACAAATAAAATATTTTTTAAATAACTGAAACTTTTCATTTCATTCCAGTCATGTTAGCTACATAAGACTATTTGTAAGCTCTCTACTTCCCACTGTGGACAGAGCATTCTCTCATGACAGGAAGTGCATTCATACAGTGCCAGGCTTGAGGAGAAGGGAGACAGACACCAAGTTCCTACCATTTGATATTAGTCAGTTACGTCATTTATTGACCTCATCTGCTGACAAACTTGAGTTCATAATCCCTAACTTCAAGAGTTAATACCATTTTTGACTTGAGCTACAGGCTGAAACTTGCTGTGGGCGGCTCAGCAGGAACACTGAGCCCAGGTGGGAGGAGCTACATCAGGGTACTTAGGTCTGGGAGACAATTGACAAACTGGAGAAAACAATTACACATGAAAGACTCTCGGGAAGTAGATACTGTTTTCGTCTCCCCTGTGCTTCTAACTAGCCATGTGGTTGGGGTAGGAGACAAACCTCCACTGTACAGGTCTCACCATCCTCCCCTTGGGCCATTCCCTCCCTTGACTTCTAAGTCCCAGCCACAGTGTCTTTCTTGGTTCCTTTCTTTTTCTGCACTTCACACTGACAGTATCTCTGCCTGGTCTATTCTGCACCCCGAGGTTCACACCTACATACGGAGCCACCTCCACTTAACCCATGGATTCCAGGGAAGCTTCTTTGGAGCCACAACCAGGAGAGGTCCTGCCATTAGAGTTTAGAGCACCTGCTTCAAGTTCATGGCACTCAGCACAATGTACATTTTTTATCTACTTAAGTAGGGACTTATCTGTGTTCTCTCTCCCCTACTTGGCTGTGAGCTCCGTGAGTGCCAGGACCATGTCTGTCTTGACCTCTGCTGTATCCTCTGCACTGGTGGAGTGCCTGCCCCGGGCAAACACCGGAGTAAACGATGCAATGATCACTGGAGGTTGGACGATGCTCTGACCTTCAGGTCTGCGAGAGCAGAGTGGAAGCAGGAGGAACACTGCCCTTCCTTGCATTATAAATAGATTGAAAATTAAAGAACAAAAAAGCCAAGCACATTTTTATATGGAAAGAAAAAATGTTAAATAATTCCCAACTATGAGACTCCCTGGACACATTCTAGAACTCAGGAGCTGAGACCTCAAAGTTGTTAGAAAGAGGAATTCATGCCCTTGTCACACCCAGTTACTTACAGAATGTCATTCATTTTAATCTAAAGCCTGTTGAGTTTCATTCCAGCTGAAGGTACATTTTATGTCTTAGCTAATCACCTCCAAATCAATCAAAGGGCAGCAAACCTTCTGGGCCTCGGTTTCCCCGCCTGTCAAAGAAGAATTACTGTTCTGTGTGACTCACAGGTTTCTAAAGATTATCTGAGACAACATACGGGAACCCGCTGACAAGTCATACCACATTGAGCAAATGCAGCGTTCTTATTGAGATACAGCCTCGAGGCTTCTTCCCCCAGGTCACTGTGTATGAGATGGCAGAACCAGCCAAGGCCATCGGGGACTTGACCTTGAATTCCTAGCATTGACTTCCAATAAGGCCAGGAAGATAAGAGATTTCAGGCCTCTGCGGTGGCCATGGCCATGATGGACCTCAGCCATGGTCAAGCCCACACCAGTCGCAGCTATAAGAACATCAAAGGGAGGGGGAATGAACCCAAGATGTGTGGGTCAGCTGAGCCCCTCATAAATGAGTGCTGGGCTCTCCTGCCCTGCCCCCTGCACAGCCCTGGGGACGCAGCATGCAGAAGCAGTCACCTGTCAGGACAGCAGAGGGCAGTGGTGGCCTCACCTTGCACACCCAAGCCAGTCTGAAGGGTGAGTCCTCCTCAACCTGTGCACGGTAGAACTCAGGAATTGGGCTGGGCTCTCTTGCCTAGGATGAGTCCTGCCTGACCTCCTCCTCCCCAAGCCTGGGGACTCCCACCCCAGGTCAAATACACACATGCACATATATATATATGCATAGAGACACACAGACAGATACGCAATCACTACACACCAACACATACACACAGCAGGGATTTACCAACTACTTGGCTTTATACACATCTATTGCTTAAGCCACTCAATAGCTTATATTAAACAAGCAAAAATAAAAAAGGTGGGTGATTACCTAAGGTTTGGAAAAGATGAGTCAATTCCCCTGGGCAGCCAGGAGGCAGCGTAACCCAGGGAAGGGAGAACCCTATTCCAGCTCCCACTGTGCTGACATGGCCTGAGACCCAACGCTTACCTCCCATGCTCCAGCTGTCTCTAACCTGATATATAGATGTTATCCTCAACATCCTGGACACACCTTAGCCCCTGTTTCCTTCATCATCACACTGTCCAGCAGGGAAAGTATCCTGTCCATCCCCCTCCTCCAATTCCTTCGAGTTAGAGATGTCCAGGGTAGGAAGTGAACTCAGCTGTGGGTTCCTGTCCTCTCTTTGATTGGCACTGCAATGAGTCATGGTGCTGATAGGGTGTAGGGCACGGTTTCAGGTATATGGGTTTATTTGACTAAATTAGAAATTAGGAAAGAGGTCAAAAAACGAAGTCAGATGATGATTTTTAAAAGGAACTTGGTTCATTCTGTCTTTTACCTCTGGTAGGTGGGATCCCAGAGGAGACTGGGTTTCCAGAGGGATTTGGAGGTGGAATATTAAACCTGTAGTGTTTTGCTCCAGGAAATAGGTTTTAGAGGAATGGGTTGGGGAAGCAGGGCCATGTTTCAGCAAAATTATGAGGTCGATGACATTTCTGTTCTGTTTTTCTCCCTCCCATCGAGGGCACCTCATGACCCATTTTCAGGGGAAGCCATCCAATGGCTTCGCGACAGATACAAGTCCCTCCTGACTGCAGCCAGGCTCCACAAAACTGCCCTGGTTAAGTCTAGGTTTCTAGATGTCACTTGACTTCAATATAGGGAAATGCTTGTGGGTCCCTAAAAGCCACTTCATTTAAACAAAATAAGTGTTGCTATCTGTGAAGACCAGCCTCGTGCCAGGAGACACTACGTCATGGCTCTGCCCTCTAGAACAGCTCCAGGGGCAATGCTTGAGTATGTCCTCTCTTGCCTCTGTTCCCTGACTGTTCCCTCAGTTCTAGGCAGTGAACTTGACCGCTTCAGGTGGACTGGAGATCCAAGTTGGCTTTAGGCCAGCCCTTCAGCAAACCTTCCCTAGTCCGAAGGAAACTGGTAGGCTGCATACAGTGGCCATGCTTCCCTCTGTCACATACTGAAGGGATCATTGGGTTCCAAGAGCTAAGCATGTTTCCTCCACTCCCACCTCAGGGTCCAAATGTCCCACTTGTTGATAACACATTTGGAAATCTGTTTTCTGTCTTCTCCCAAGAAATTGTGTAAACGTCCATTTCCTCAAATCAAAGGCCTTTCCAAAGAGAAATTAGCCAATTGGTTGACTTATTAAAAGTAACGACATAATAAGGGAAGAGACTTGAACTCTGCAGTAGATAATCAGCAAATTAATTCTTCACAGATTTTTTTTAATGTTCAAAGCACAGTGTCCTAGTAGGACAGAACAATAATATGCTCCTCAGTTTTGCAACTCAAGTTTCCCCTCTGCCATGCCAAAGACCTACATAGTCATATTCTATAATCATTGCTGGACAGTTAACATGGTAGAGCCTTTTTATTTAATTTTTTAAACTTCTTATGGACAGCCTCTATTCATATATACAATGTGCCCACATCAGAATCCCCTCCACCACCCTCTCATATCCCCACTGCACTGAACCCCTTCTTCTTTCCAACTAATCCCTCTTCTAGTTCATCTCTCTTTTTTTTGTCCTCAAATTATGCTGGTCTCCTGTGAGGTCATGGATATTAAAGCCACTTTGTATCTGGAAGACAGCATTGCAAAGCTCTCCTCCCCATCCTTCGGCTCTTTCTTTCTACCACCTCTTCTGCAATGGTTCCTGAGCCTTGGCTGCTTATTTATTTAGCTATTTATTTATTTTTGCTTTTTTTAAAGGTAGGGTCCTCTCTCTAGCCCAGGCTGACCTGGAATTCACTAAGTAGTCTCAGGGTGACCCCGAAGTCATGGTGATCCTTCTACCTCTGCCTCCCAAGTGCTGGGATTAAAGGCGTGCACCAACACACCAGGCTTTTATGCTTTTATTTATTTTAAGGCAATGTCTCCCTATGCAGCTTGTGCTGGCCTCCATATTGCCATCCTCCTGCTTCAGCCTCCCAAGGGCTGGGATTGCAGGTGGGTGCCATGATGCCTGCCTTGAGGTGGCGCCTTCTGACAGAGCTCTTGCCCTGTGTCACCTTGCCATGGTGATGGCTTTAAGTATGCCTGAGTGTGGCAGGAGGGGGACTAGCCAGCCATGTGACTCCTCCCCATACCATGACATGAGAAGAACATGGTATGCCAGACTTGTCACCAGGCCACTATCCCGAGGTTGTGAGCAGACATTTCCAGAGCAGGTTCTAGTCCCAAGCCTGCTGCTGCCTCAGCTGAAACCAACACACCAATGACCTTCTCTTCTCCAAGTCTGTTACCTCATCTGTAGAATCGTGACTTTGGCTTGGAAGCAGGCTCCTCTTGAAGCAGTCCTGGTCTATAACAAAGTTCTCACTGAAATGAAAAAAAAGACAGACTGAAGAAAGTTCCTCTTAAAGCCAAATGCATGTGGTCATAAGGGTTATCCTTAGCCAGACCTTGAGTCTAGCCTAGATACATGGTGCTAAAACAGTTTTTTTTGACAATTCCATGTATGTATACAATGTATTTTGGTTCCCCACTTTTCCTCTGTTCCCACTAAAACCCTTCTTCCCACAAGATCCCCATCCTCTTTCCATGCCTTATTTATCTGAATTGATTTTTTTGATTCACTGATTTAAATTAAGATCACTGGGCTGGAGAGATGGCTCAGTGGTTAAGGTGGCTGCCTACAGAGCCTAAGGACTCAGGTTCGATTTCCCAGTACCCACATAAGACAAATGCACAAGGTGGCAGATGCATCTGGAGTTCATTTGCAGTGGCTGTAGCCCCTGGTGCACCCATATTCACTCTTTCTCTCTCTCTAATCTCTTTCTCTCTATATCTCTGCTTGCAAATAAAAAAAACTTTTTAAAAAATTACGATCACTTGCATTATCATGGATGGGAGATTTTTTTTTTTTAGAGAATGGTTAATCCTCCAGTGACCATGACCTTCCCCCTCCCAGCAATGATTAGTTTCCACTATTTACTCTGGGAGGGAGGTGTGGGGTGTCAGGACCCTGAGATAGTGACAGGCTAAGTGATGTATAGGAAATCCCATTTGCTGGGAGTCCATGAGTGCAGTGGTTTTGTCATTCCAGAAGATGGCATTCTGCAGCCCAGCTGTCATCTTCCTGCTCTTACCATTTTTTCCTTTTTTTGCCCCATGTTCTGAGTTTCCCTAAGCCTTGGAGGGTGTGGTTTAGATGTTATGTTTAGGGATGGAGACAAAGCAATTGTTTATTCTTGGTAACTTTGGCAGAGTTTGCATCAAGAAACTTCTGTGTTCAAGGCTGTGAGCCATACCAATCTATGGGAACAAACAGATATTTAGAAGATAATTTGACATGCTAATTAACAACCAGGTTCCTTCCTAGGGTCTTTGGCTAGATCTATAGTACCAGGCATGATAGCCCTCATGTGGCATGGACCTCAAATGCAGAGAGCAGTTGGTTACTCCCATAACTCTCCTGCCACTAGTGCATCAGTGGGCAGATCTGACCTTGCAGGTCAGTTGTCAAGTACCCTGGGTACACTCACGAATAAGATTACAAAGGCCTTTTCTCCCATAGCAGCTTGCATAGTGCCTTTCAGCATGAAGAAAGCTAGGGAGTAAGTTCCAGCTTAGTTCCTTTACTCCCTGCAACCCAAGTGTGGAGTGTCTTTAACAGTGAGTAAGCAAGAGCAACGGCAATAGCCAATATTGTCTTAGGGGCCTCCATGGCTTCCCTGGGCAACAAGTCTCTGGGATGTATCTCATCCGTGGCACTAAGATCAGTAGGGTATTAATCAAAAATCCCAATGTGAAAACATTTTTTTAAAATTAAGGAATAGTGGAAATAAACAATGCTTGAGTCAAAATTTAGCAACATTAAAAGTTGACTAAAAATAAAATAGCAATTCTTTGTCGGTCCTAAAATGTCTTTTGAAATGTTCTGGTCTATAACACGGAAAAGACTAGAACCCACTGGCTTGAGTGCTTCTGCCTGGGGTGCTCATTGGGTCAGATTGTCACATCTGCAGGTAGTCAATCTATCACCCCTTGACTAAAGAAAGAAATGGCATTTTTTTTTCAATTTTTCAGTCTTGTCTGGTTCTCAACTATGGCTGCAATTAGATTCACATAGCAATCTTTTAAAAAATATTAAAGCCAGGTATGGTGATGCTGGCTTGGAATCCTAAAAGGATTGGAGTTCAAGGCCATCTTCACCGAAATGGTGAGTTTGAGACCAGCTGTGGCTACATGAGACCCTTCCTAACAATACATACGTATATTCATACACACACACACACACACACACACACACACACACACACACACACACTGAACTCCAACACCTTTCACACACATATACCAAATTAGAGTGTGTGGGAATGAAGCCCAGCCTTAGGCACTCTGCTAACACTTTCCTGGCAGCAATCCTAACATGCAGTCTACAGTGAAAGCCCATGCTGAGGTGGTCCCAGGCATGGGCCTCTGAGAAAATTACTTAAGGAACGTGGATAAAAATTCAAATTCCCTGGCTGTACACCAGACTTACTAAGTCAGGAACTCTATAGCCCAAGGAATCTATACTTTTAATATTTTTCCCAATAAGTATGTTTTGGTCAAGCCTCAGTCCAATATTTAGAAATCACAAATAGAGGTTATGCATTACATTCATTTTCAGTGTGTGTGTGTGTGTGTGTGTGTGTGTGTGTGTGTGTGTGCATACAAGTGTATGCACATGCCTGTCATAGTCTCTTGCCAATGCAAACGTTAATCTGACTTTACATGGGTGGCTGGGGGCCAGCAGTCTTTGCAAGAAGTGCCTTGAACTGTTGAGCTCTCTCCCCAGTCCCCATTCATGTAACTTTCAACTTAACATCTCTGAGTTTATAGACTTGGAGGCGAGATGGGGAGGTAATGAAGGAAGAGTCAGGAACATGTGCACTCCTCTTTCCCACCTGGCCCTGGATATGTCTCATATTTGGGCTGCTTTTCAGACGTGTTGGTGTGATGCAAACCATTTTCATACCATTTCAAATGGATCTCCAGGTCCCAATCTTAATACAGGCAGGCCATCAAAAGTAGAGGAGACCTTCCAGCAACAGCATCCACAGGAGGCCAGCTGCTCGGCACCCAGCAGGGAAATCACTGAAGCTCCAGACATCTACAATTCACATTTTTATCAGTTTAAGCCTCCCTTTGAGATACTGAGAACTTTGTTTGCCATGTTCCTAAGCAAAGCTGAAGGGGTTGGAAACCTTCACAAAATTATATTAAGCATCCAAAGGCTTTTGCATGAATGAAATGGTTGAGACAAAACCTACTATAGAACAGATTAGTGATAAATGAAAGCAAAGAATTATATCCAGAACACACGACTGTGCCTTGAAACCCCCATTAGAGTAGAAAGGGTTGAACAGACATCTAAGAAGGAATTACTACTCCCAAAAGCCTTCCAAGCTAACATCCCAGCCTTCACAGGGCTGCCCTTTTTGACTAACTTTCCAACCCAGAATTAAGACCTGATTTGTATAGAAAGGGTCTAATAAATTATAGGACACTGAGCTGTTCCCTGGAGGCATGAGCATAGAACTTAACATTCATTCATTCACCCAATCAATTAACCCTGATAAACACCAACATTTGCAGAGCTCCTAGTCTGTAAAAGGCACTATTTTAATCACTTTCAATGCATTAATTTACTTCTTACAGTGTAGACCTATTTGTAGCTATACTTTATAAAGGAAACGAGATAAAGACATTTAAGTCACTCCAGCATAGACACACAAGTAGTGCTTGCTGGAGTCAGCATTCAAACCTAGGGCAGTCTGGCTCCAGGATTATGTGCCAGGCACTGAGCTAGACATTTGAAGAAAGAATAGTAGGAGCCCCAGGATACCGGCACGTTCTGTGTGAGGCCAGGGAGGCAGATCCGCTGTTTCGGTTCTCCAGCTCTATGTGTAACCTTCGAGGATAAACTAAATTATTGTGGGAGATATCCTTAGTTCAGAAAGGACCCAAACAGAAAGTGTGGACAAGACCCTGAAACTTGTGGGTTAAGGGTTTCTATATGTGTGAGGAAGGCATGGATTAAAGTGAGAAGTAAAGCCCTAGATAAGAATGAAATGCCACCACAACCACAGCCATAGCCATTCAATCAACACAGGATAAGCCAGTGAGACAGAAACCAACGAATCTCGACACAAAAACCCCTAAGCTCACAACATTAAAGCAGCCTTAATACTCACCCACCACGACTCAGGGAACTGAGTGGAAGAGGGGGCGGAAAGATTGTGAGAGCCGTGGTGGGGGAGATTATCAGAGACTTGGCAACCCTCAGTAACAACACACTTGGGCCAGGGGAACCTGGCTGAATACTAGGCTATCCATGGTCCCCTGCCACAAGGACTGATCCAGATGGTACACGGAGAAGGATATCCAGCTGACTGGGGATGGGGAAGGGGGGCAACGGGGAATTGGGGATAACAACTCATTGTTGGCCCACTAAACAATGTAACTCATTATGGACAATAAA